>CAKLNU010000098.1:650000-953775 GCA_922788865.1 Poeciliopsis turneri | reverse complement strand
ATAGCTGACTGGATATATATATATATATATATATATATATATATATATATATATATATATATATATATATATATATATATATATATATATATATATATATATATAAAAGAAAAAAAGAAACTGACCCATATATATATATATATGGGTCAGTTTCTTTTTTTACTTTGTTTTTTGGATTATTTGGAGACAAAATCAGAATGAACTTGAACTGAACTCTTTAGTTGCCATCCTCAGAGTGAGAATGATTACATTCGAACTGGTAAATACAGCTTGAAGCATGTGTTTTTTATAGCTATCTGAAAGGCTCAATGTGAAACTTTCCCCTTCAAAAAATCTGATTTATGCATCTTCCATATGAGGTACGATATCAGAATCAAATAGTTTGCAAAGTGTCTGGAGTCTGAATGGCCATGTCATATTCCACCCAGCTTTCATGTCATTGACGTCAGACATGCCTCATATTCCTGCACCAGAAGTAGCCAGTGCTGCCAGCCACTGCAGGAGTCAAACTGGAAGTCCTGGAAACTTGTCAAAAGTTACTCGTAAGTTTTAGAATCAATCAGAACTTAAAATGACTAAAAACTAGCAGTTTATGTTCCTTGGTGAAAAAAAAAAAATACATGTGATATTTGTCCAGTGTAGGTGATGAAAGAAAAGAAAATGGATTCCTGGTGAGTGACTTTAATTTACGTGACCCCAAGGTTCAATCAAAGTCTATTTTATGATTCTATTATATTGTTGTGAAGCTCAAATTGTACACAGGGATTATGTATTTTCCTGTTTATTCGCAGCTCTTGCAGTGGGGCATTTTGACCGGGAGCCATTTCCTGTCTATGAACTTCAGAGAGGAAACACAGACACTTCTTTGGTGGGGAAGGGATTTATGTTTATTTGCTTATCAACATTTATAATGCAAAACTATTAGTTGGATGGTCTTTTCTGTAAAAAAATTGACTTTTGTCAGTTATTATAATTATTTGTCTATACCTTGTAGTCTGATCCTGTAGTGTGGACTGGTTATATATTTATATAAAAAACTAACTTTAAAATCTTATTTATCAGCAGGGATATCTGGCTGCAACCCTAAAAAAAACACTGTAAAACTGTCACAGCTTGATGAAGAGATATGTAAACCACATGGTAACATGGAAGGGCCTGGGGGCCCAGAGGCTTGGGAGGCTGGGTGCTGTGACCAGACCTCTGGCCTGTTCCCTCACTTTGCAGTGATGGTGAGGCATGCACGTCACCATGAATGAACTTGGAGTCACCATGACAGCTGCACCAAATCTACTGCCTTCTTGTCTTTGCTGGTATAATCCTCCATGCGTGATGCAGTCAGATCTCTGGTCTAAGCAGCAGGAAGTCCTGCCCTCTGATGAATTGGGAGCATGTGATTATCAGCTATTAGAGGCGTTCCTTTCTGAACCGGCTGCAGGAGCCTTCATCTTAGATCATGTCTTCCCGGGTTAATAAGGACTGAACCCTCACCCAGTGCTGTTTAGTTGTTGGCATGTATTCTCTTTGTGACTAAAATAAATATTCTCCTAATGAGATTGCAAATTACATTAAAAAGCATAATCTGTAGTCACATGTGGGGTACCCCAAGGTTCAATCAAAGGGCTGCTCTTATTCAATATGTGCTGCCACTAGCTAAGGTTGTAACAGGAAATAAGATTAGTTACCATAGCTATGCAGATGATACACAGTTCTACATTACGATGTCCACAGGTGACTGAACCCATACAAGCAGATGCTTAGAACAGATAAATGTGTGGATGTGCTAAAACCTTCTAAAGCTGAACAGAATAAAAACTGAAGTAATTGTCTTTGGACCTATAGAGGAACAATCTAGAGTTACAGATCTAGAGTGAGCAGACAGCTTCAATTATTACAGCTGGAAACTAAAGATCAGCCTGAAATCTGGGTGTAGTGATGAACTCTGACCTGAACTTACAGAGTCATATAAAGACAGTTACAAAGTTAGCCTTGTATACTGGAGAACATTTCCAGAATTAAAGGACTAATGTCTAGCAAGATCTAGAGAAACTCACCTTTGTGTTTATCTTTAGTTGCATTGATAGTGAAGGGTTTGATTGATAAAGCAAGTAATATACATTTTTCTCATAATAATTTTTTTCTCTAGCTTTTCTTTGATTCAGTAAGTCATCAGCTGAAGACCTTAAGGCCTATTACATTATTTAGTATGAATAACTGTGTCTCTTTTTTTCTTTTTTTTTATTATTCAACAAGAACAAGACATATAGATTGGACTAGAAAAATGTTTTATGATCCCACTCGTTATTATTTTCAGTGTTTTGTGTTTTGTAAGTAAGAGTGTGAATGTGTGTTCCTATTGTTCCTTAACAATAGGAGGCTGGGTGCTCCTATTCATCACCTTTTCTCTGGTGATGAATTATATGCATAATTACATTTTTGCTTTGATTTCACAATGTAAAAGTGAATTTTATTAAAGGCATGCATTATTATCCATTTGGATATTAAGATTTTGATGCCTAAAATTAAATTCTTGAGATGGGGGCTTACTTATAAGGTAATTGCTCTTTCTGAAACTTGGTTAAACAGCAATAATTCAACTGATAAAATTATGAATGACAATGTAATATTTAGAAAAGATGCATCAGTTTAGAGAAGGAGGTGTTCTATCCTTAAATTTGACAAAACTTACAGTGTACAGTGTTTATTGAGTCACTGCTGGAGCATTTGAGAAGCTTAATTTCCACAGAACTGGTTTCCTTTGGTGTTAGGGAGGCTTCTTAAGGTCACCACAACATTTCCTAACAATTTTGACAGTCTTAGTGAATAATCACGTTACATATTTTATCAGTATCAAATGTTTAAAAATGGCTTACAGCTATGTATGTGTAACACAAGACCAAAAGTCAATAGATTGGACTATAAACATTTTAAAACATAAGTGTTTTAAAAACTGCTGTTTTAGCAGATGTGGGACAAATCTAAACTCTAACTAAGACTTTATCCATCTGTCTATCAGAGTGAAACAGCCACCTGCTGAGGGAATCAAGTCAAATCCGTCCAAACGGCACAGAGACCGGCTCAACGGCGAACTGGAGCAACTGGCCAGCCTGCTACCATTTTCTGAGGAAGTCACTGCTAGTCTGGACAAACTATCCATCCTACGGCTGAGCGTCAGCTACCTACGAGCCAAGAACTTCTTTTCTGGTGAGCTTACACACCAAATTGGGTTTCTGACATAATTTGATGTTTTCGCAGTTGTTTGTACTTCGGCCCTGCAACAGTGTCTCTTTAGTAAGAGACAAGAACTCTCCTGTGGTGTGAACATGGGGATAACCTTGATGTTCTGTGCATTACTTTCCACTTTCTGTGGTAAACCTCTAACTTAGCCAATGTTTGTCTTATTTTTTTTGTGGAAAAACTGACAGAAGCTTGTAAGTGATGTGTAGGTTTGAGTGTTTTTTTGCAGATGAAGCTGTTTTTTGTGTTATATCTTGTGGAATGTGAACATATATCTCATCTCAGAGCTTTATGGAGGTTACCGTGTATGTTGTTTAAACTGGTTTCAGTAAGCGTTCAAATGACACCTTTTAGAGATGCCATCTGACAGGATTGTTATTTATGGCGATTGTTATTTATTTTCCTTAAGAAGAGAACAGAGTAGCCTCAGAGGAGCTGCTTGTGTTTTCTCCACTGAAGACGTTGTAACTTCATGTGAAAATACTGCAATGCGGCCACTGGAGGCTCTGGGAATATGAATAATGGAGAGAAACCATGAAGTTTAAACAATTTATGAAATGATGGCACAGCCATGTTTGTTTAAGGAAGCAGCTCTTTGAAATGGCTGTTTGGACTGAAGCAGACAGAGTGCTCCTTCTCTTCTGTGTGGCTGCTGCTTCTATGCCCTGAAAGCAGATAACTACTTGTCTGCAGTTTTTCATTCTTTTATAGAATTTATACCATTTCACATGTATTTGACTGCTGAAGATGTCACATAGAAATATTGACATTGGAGTTCAAAGTGAATAATCAAAGTGCAAACTGTGAAACGAGCTCTTGTCTATCAACGGTAGCTTACTTCCTGCTGTCTTTAAGTAACTAACAAGCTCAGGGCTGTTATATTAGGGCAGCAGATTTGCTGTGCAGCGCTCAGGACCCTGTGGCCATTGTTCCAGGCTTTCTGACAAACCCAATGTAATCAGTTGTTTCCAGAAGTGGACAGTCTGATCAGCAAAGGCTTAGCTGGGACGCACTCCAGAATTGGTGCCAGAGCCTCAAAGCATGAGTTTGTCTTTTAAAACATGGCCATAGGTTGTTTGTTGTGTTTGCATTAAAATATGGTATGTTAAAATATGTTAATCATTACTTGGACTATAAATACTGCTACAAAAGGCCTAAAAGCATCATTGTAGTAGATAAACATCCTGGAAACCTTCACAATAAGAGCCAAAAATTATATAAACTTCTAGCAATGCTGCAATGCTGTATAACAAAAGAAAAAACAGTAGTCAATAGTTTTTTCACCTTTGACGTCAAAAAACAATTGGTTGATTGACAATAGCTGTTGCTTATGTATATTTTGATGAATATACCTTTTTATTTCGTAACTATTTTAGCAGAACTTACAAGTGTTCTTCAAATGACTGTGAATATGTGCATGTACTGTGACTCTCTACATGTTGCATACAGCATGTCAGCTGTCATGGCAGCAGGTATTAGTCGCCTCAGTGTGCACTGGGTGAAAAAGGAGCAAAGCCAAATGATTTAGGAAATGACAACTGGACTAACAGGTTTTGCTTAGCCTTCCTGCCGTCTTAGCGGAATAATTAGAAAGAGCATGGAAAATGTCATGGTGGGACAGAAGGGAAGCGTTTCGGTTTGACAATTACTTTCTGAAAGCACAAACAAAAAATATTGTAAAAGTTCACATGGGGACAGTGTGACCCTGGTGCACCCCACACAAAGTAACAATCTCATAGGGCCTAAATGACCACATCTCTTCCCTACGCTACAGCTGGGTCACCACTACAAAGCCTCCCACCAACACTAAGGCTAGTTATAATGGCCACCCATGATGGGAAAACAGTTTCCCTGGAAATGGTATATGTTTCCCCGCCATTTGCATATTGAGCAACCTGCATACAGTTGATTGACAGTAGCTTTTTTTCCCCTCCAGCATTGTGCGCATGTGCATGATTTCCAGATATAACGATAACATGCAGGGGGTCCATGGGGTACGTATGACTGGGTCGAGGTGTACATTATGTATGTCAACATTGTACTGCTGTTCAGATGCTATCATTAGGTTTTGTTATGCTAGTTTTACATGTTTTCTTCACTCTGCATGGAGTTTGTAACTGTTGCACAGCTTCCTAGTTCTAGCATAAATGCTATACTATTACATATGCTATACTACCATACTATTTTAGCTATCTTTAGCATTTCAGCTAATTGTAGCTTTTTTATGTTTTTTTTTTCTCTCTGGATGGAGTATGTTCCTGTAGGTCAACATGCTAATGCTAGCCTAGATGCTGTCATTGGTATTTTAGCTAGCATTTCAATTTTAGCTAATTTTAGCTTTTACATAGGGGTTTTTTCACACTGCATGGGGTACTTTACTGTAGGTCAACTTGCTAGTGATAGCTTACAAGCTGTCATTAGTATTTCAGCTAGCTTTAGCTTTTTATCTCATTTTACCTTCTAAACTGCTATGACCTTACAGCATAGGTTGGAAAGCAGTGTTATGCAGCAATTTTAATGGTCTGTAGGTTGGGTGTTTGCACTCACTGAAAGTATGGAAAAGGTGAAGGGTACATATACTTTTGCAAGCCACTGTATGTTCATCATGAGCTCTGTGCAATGAGAAATTTCATCACTGCCATTCTCAGTTGAGCAGAATAACTCACACTAGCATAGTAATTTATTTTTGCACAGCAATGATCAATGCTCACTGACACAGAAAAAAAAACAGCTGACATGTTAATTATGTTGTTGAAACTTATAAAATGAGCATCAACATATTTAAAAACACAGACACAAAGAGAATATGTCACTTGTCATTTCTGTTAGACTGCCAATGTTGGTTCTTATCTGGACAGTAGTTCCTGATTAGCTGCAAATAGGTGCAGATTAACACCTGAACTGAGCCTAACCTGACATAAGCCTTTAGAGGCAGCATGCAGTCTAATGTCTCTTCTCTCTGTGATCTTTATTACAGTGATTCTTTGGTGATGCTGCAGCTTTAGGTACAAACACATTTTTTCCAATGTGAAACATTAACGTGCAAATGTTATTGATTGAAACAAATCAATAAATGTAGTACTGGATAATCATTGCATTGTTTTAAACAGTTTGTTTATATTGGAGACATGTTTACTCGCTGAAAATGATGAACATCCCCCAACAATATATGTATATGATGTATATATGTATATATGGTCGCGGGTAATTTTCACCATGCAGATTTGAAAGTAGTGCTCCCTAAATTCCACCAGCGCATTAAAAGTTGAAGTTATATAGTTCCCCTTGCATCTTAGCTATTTGTAATCTACTCCTAGTTTCTTACAGTTTGAATTACTTTTTATAGCAAAAATGGACAATTTAAAACTCAAGAATTATTAGTTTTCAATGATTGCAGAAATGAAATTTTAGGCACTAACTTGAGCCAGAGTGATGTACACCCGCCAGCAGACAGCCAGTGTTGCTTTGTCAGTGAAAGTTGAAGCGTCTGTCTGGACATCAGTAGAGATGCAAAGTTTGCTCTGTGTCTTTTCCCAACTGATTACAGATATAAAAGTGATTCTTAAAGCAATCTGTTATCAGACCTCATGGCATCTTCTTCCCCCTGCTTTGTGAAGTAACCTGAATGTGGGTGAAGGATCTAATCTAACCATCAGCATTACTCTGCAGCTGAGCAGTCAGTGCCAGAGAACCCTTCCTCTTCATAGGCTTAACATGCTGGCCTAATGCTGTCTGCACATGTAGCACCATTTCATAATTCATGTGATCTGACAGTGTTGTATAAACAGACTGCTGCTAAAGCAGTATTTGTTATATAATTCATCTGAAAATAAAGTATTTCTTCTAACCTATCAATGCATCTGTGTGTGCTGTTTTTCAGTTATAGACTAGGTGTTGGACTGATGTGTAAATTGAGTTCAGGTCAGGGTTAGGCTGTAGAAATGAATGAAAACTGAATATTAGGCAATGCAAAGTCCTTGTGAAGACACACACACACACACACCTATATACAGGGGTCGGACAATGAAACTGAAACACCTGGTTCTAGACCACAATAACTTATTAGAATGGTGTAGGGCCTCCTTTTGCGGCCAATACAGCGTCAATTCGTCTTGGACAAGTATGGGGCCAAGGGAATGCCATGATATGGCAGCCCAAACCATCACTGATCCACCCTGGGCATGCAACAGTCTGGGTGGTACGCTTCTTTGGGGCTTCTCCACACCGTAACTCTCCTGGGTGTGGGGAAAACAGTAAAGGTGGATTCATCAGAGAACAATACATGTTTCACATTGTCCACAGCCCAAGATTTTCGCTCCTTGCACCATTGAAACCGACGTTTGGCATTGGCATGAGTGACCAAAGGTTTGGCTATAGCAGCCCGGCCGTGTATATTGACCCTATGGAGCTCCCAACGGACAGTTTTGGTGGAAACAGGAGAGTTGAGGTGCACATTTAATTCTGCCGTGATTTGGGCACCATGGTTTTATGTTTTTTGGATACAATCCGGGTTAGCACCCGAACATCCCTTTCAGACAGCTTCCTCTTGCATCCACAGTTAATCCTGTTGGATGTGGTTCGTCCTTCTTGGTGGTATGCCGACATTACCCTGGATACCGTGGCTTTTGATACATCACAAAGACTTGCTGTCTTGGTCCCAGATGCGCCAGCAAGACGTGCACCAACAATTTGTCCTCTTTTAAACTCTGGGATGCCACCCATAATGTTGTGTGCATTGCAATATTTTGAGCAAAACTGTGCTCTTACCCTGCTAATTGGACCTTCACACTCTGCTCTTACTGGTGCAATGTGCAATTAATGAAGATTGGCCACCAGGCTGATCCAATTTAGCCATGAAACCTCCCACACTAAAATGAGAGGTGTTTCAGTTTCATTGTCCAACCCCTATATATATATATATATATATATATATATATATATATATATATATATATATATATATATATATATATAAAAAATTCCCTTCTCACCCACCGCGGGTGGTTCTTATCCTCTGAGCTCGGGTCCTCTACCAGAGGCCTGGGAGCTTGAGGGTCCTGCAGTATCTTGGCTGTGCCAAGGACTGCACATTTCTGGACTGAGATGTCTGATGTTGTTCCTGGGATCTGTTGTAGCCACTGCTCCAGTTTGGAGGTGACTGCCCCGAGGGCCCCGATGACCACAGGCACCACTGTGGTCTTCACCTTCCAGGCCCTCTCCAGTTCCTCCCTGAGGCCCTGGTATTTCTCCAGTTTCTCGTGCTCCTTTTTCCTGATGTTGCAATCGCTTGGTATTGCTACATCTATCACAACGGCTTTCCTCTGTTGTTTATCCACTATGACAATGTCTGGTTGGTTCACCATTACCATTCTGTCTGTCTGGATCTGGAAGTCCCACAGGATCTTAGCTCTGGCATTCTCCACCACCTTTGGGGGTGTTTCCCACTTTGATCTCTGGGTTTCCAGTCCATATCCTGCACAGATGTTTCTGTACTCTATGCCTGCCACTTGGTTATGTCGTTCATGTACGCTTTCCCTGCCAGTATCTTGCACCCTGCTGTTATGTGTTATATATATATATATATAGATGTATAGATATAGATGTATAGATATAGATGTATAGATATAGGTAGGGCTCCACAGTGGCGCAGTGGGTAGCGCTGTTGCCTTGGAGCAAGAAGGTCCTGGGTTCGATTCCCGGTCCGGGGTCTTTCTGCACGGAGTTTGCATGTTCTCCCTGTGCATGCGTGGGTTCTCTCCAGGTTCTCCGGCTTCCTCCCACAGTCCAAAAACATGACTGTCAGGTTAATTGGACTTTCCAAATTCTCCTTAGGTGTGTGTGTGTGTCTGGTTGTTTGTCCTGTTTGTCTCTCTGTGTTGCCCTGCGACAGACTGGTGACCTGTCCAGGTAACCCCGCCTCTCGCCCGGAACGCAGCTGGAGAGGCACCAGCAACTCCCGACCCCGTTAGGGAGAAGGGTCAGAAAATGGGTGGATGGATATATATATAATTTTTTTTTTGAATATTTAGCTGAATATTCAAAAAATTTGTCTTTGAAGTTTTCCTGCTTTCATGCTCAACCTTTGGTGCCATCATGTTCTGTATCGACTTTAGTTCAGTCTCTTCGTCTCTCAGGGATGCTGCTGTTGCTGCATTTCCTCTCCTTTTTCTGTAATCTTTACCTGCACTGATTTCTTTTCAGAAAAAAAATGTTATATTGCCTTTGTGATCATTTAAGGGCAAGATAAAATACATTTTAGCAACACTGAGTAGTATAGCCAACAAGCAGAACGTTATACACAAGCCTTTCTGGTGACAAACTAATGTTTTTTTACTCCCTTTGGGAAGCGCATCAAAAGCCTCAGAACAGTGAGGCTTTCCTCTCTGATAGCAGATGTAAAGCCCGGAAGATCAGATGATACTCGTATCCTAAGGGGACAAATATTAGAGATTAATGGTTCCTCTTCATTCCCTCTGTTCTATAAATACTCCACAGTAAGCCAGGTTCTGTTCTCTCAATTACAGTCTCACACAAATGTTCCTCCTATATGCGTGTGTGTGTGTGTGTGTGTGTGTGTGTGTGTGTGTGTGTGTGTGTGCGTGCGTGTGCGTGTGTGTGTGTGTGTTTGGGGAGTGCAGCCTCCTTAGAGGATGAATAAGGTTTAATTAGTGCTCTTTTCGAAGTGATTCACATTAAGCAGGTGCCAGAAGAAGGTGGAGGCCAAACTAGAGAATAAGGAAAAGATGCAAATGTAGGAAATGAACACAACCCAACAACAGGAATGGAGGAAAGACAGAGTAAAAAGAAGGGTGTAAAGAATGAGTTCCAGCTGCAGGATACATCCAGTCTGCAAGGAAACTATGAACCCAACTATGAAAATGAATGAAATTCAGGTTCAGACTGCACACATTATAGTAGGCTTAGTCTCTTGCAAAGAACCACTTGTGGTTGGACTGGAGTGTTTTTCAACTCTGACACACACTCTTCTACACGCACGCATACACAAATACACGCACACAGAGACTCAAGCCAAACCACACACTAAATCTTCATATGTCTGAGAGATTCAAAGCTTTAAGCTCAACTTGAGCTAAATGAAGGGCAACAAGCAGTCAGAAACAAGAAAAAACAAATGAACACTCAACAAGCTGGACAGATGAGTTTGAGAACAGATCAGACATTAAAACAGACTGAGTCAGTCGAGCCTCAAGGTATTTTGACTTGACTAATGTAAGAACTTCAAATGAGGAGAAAAATCAGCTTCATGAAGATAGGCTGCTTATTTAAACTCAGCATCAGTGATCCTTGAGATACTTGGCTATAAGAGCAACCATGAGACCCAATACCCACCATGGAAAAGACGGTTAGAGGCTAAAATCAAGGTAACAAGGAGGGAAGTGAGCCAACTATCAGAGCTCCACAAGGCTACAATGAAAAGACAAGTACCCAGAAAGTACAGGCAGATGCCCATACCTGAAGCACTCGAAACTGCCAAACAGAGGCTCCAAGCCTTGGCCAGCCGCCTAAAGAGATACACAAGGGAGAATGAATCCAGAAGGATTAACCGGCTCTTCTCAACTCAACCAGCTAAGGTGTACTCTCAATAGCAGGGTAATAATAACAACAGAGCAGACCTACCAAGGCTGGAGACTGAACAATACTGGAAAGGCATATGGGAAAGGGAGGCGTCCCACAACAGCAGTGCACAGTGGTTGATCTCTCTACGAGAGGACCATAGCAACCTCCCTGAGCAAGCCCCGGTAACCATCACTGTGACAGATGTCCAAGAAAGAGTCTCAGGTATGAAAAACTGGACAGCACCAGGGCCTGACATGATCCATGCCTACTGGCTAAAGAAACTCACTGCCCTCCATGAGCGACTGGCAGGCCAAATGAACCAGCTGCTACAAAGTGGGACTCACCCTGAATGGTTAACTGAAGGGCGGACAATCCTAATCCAGAAGGATCCATCAAAGGGTCCAGTCCCACCCAACTACCGACCAATAACCTGCCTCTCCACAACCTGGAAGCTCATGTCAGGCATCATAGCGGCCAAGATAAGCAAACACATGGATAAGCACATGAGCATGGCACAGAAAGGTATCGGTGTAAATAGCAGAGGAGCCAAACACCAACTCCTCGTAGACCGCACAGTTGCCCGAGACTGCAAAACCCGACACACCAACCTGTGCATGGCTTGGATTGATTACAAGAAAGCCTATGACTCAATGCCGCATACTTGGATCATTGGTATGCGGTCCTGTTGATGTATAACATCAACAGGACTCTGAGAGCCTTCATTGCAAACTCGATGAGGCTGTGGAAAACCACCCTTGAAGCCAACTGCAAACCACTTGCACAAGTGTCCATCAAATGTGGCATATACCAAGGAGATGCTCTGTCCCCGCTACTGTTCTGCATAAGCCTGAACCCCCTCAGCCAAATTATCAACAAGACTGGCTACGGATACCGACTCAAAAATGGGGCCAACATCAGTCACCTTCTCTACATGGATGACATCAAGCTGTACGCCAAGAGTGAGCGAGACATCGACTCACTGATCCACACCACCAGGCTCTACAGCACGGACATTGGGATGTCATTCTGACTAGAGAAGTGTGGTCGGCTGATTACAAAGAGGGGGAAGGTGATCCGCACAGAAGGGGTCTCACTCCCAGAAGGAACAATAGCAGACATAGAGGACAGTTACAAGTACCTAGGTATACCACAAGCAAATGGCAACCTCGATGAGGCCACAAGGAAAGGAGCCACAGCTAAATACCTCCAAGAATAAGGCAAGTCCTGAGAACCAAAGCCACAGCTAAATACCTCCAACGAAAGCTCAATGGCAAGAACAAAATCCGTGCGATAAACAGCTATGCCCTGCCAGTAATCAGATACCCTGCTGGAATAATTAGCTGGCCAAAGGAGGAGATAAAAGCCACAGATATTAAGACTAGAAAGCTACTAACAATGCATGGAGGGTTCCATCCCAAATCCAGCACCCTGAGACTGTACACGAGCTGCAAGGAAGGAGGCAGAGGACTAGTGAGTGTGAGAACCACTGTCCAGGACGAAACAACTAAGACCCATAAATACATCAGGGACAAAGCCTCAAAAGACAATGTGCTCAGTGAATGTCTCAGACAACAGGGAACGGAGGTTGAAGTGCCAGAGATACCATCATGGGAGGACAAGCCCCTACATGGGATGTACCACCAGCAAATAACCGAAGTGGCTGATATCAGTAAATCCTACCAATGGCTGGAAAAAGCTGGGCTCAAGGACAGCACAGAGGCCCTCATCATGGCCGCCCAGGAACAGGCCCTAAACACCAGAGCAATAGAGGCCCAGATCTACCACACCAGACAAGACCCAAGGTGTAGGTTGTGTAAGGAGGCCCCTGAGACAGTCCAGCACATAACAGCAGGGTGCAAGATACTGGCAGGGAAAGCGTACATGGAACGACATAACCAAGTGGCAGGCATAGTGTACAGAAACATCTGTGCAGAATATGGACTGGAAACCCCGAGATAAAAGTGGGAAACACCCCCAAAGGTGGTGGAGAATGCCAGAGCTAAGATCCTGTGGGACTTCCAGATCCAGACAGACAGAATGGTAATGGCGAACCAACCAGGCATTGTCATAGTGGATAAACAACAGAGGAAAGCCGTTGTGGTAGATGTATCAATACCAAGCGATTGCAACATCAGGAAAAAGGAGCACGAGAAACTGGAGAAATACCAGGGCCTCAGGGAGGAACTGGAGAGGGCCTGGAAGGTGAAGACCACAGTGGTGCCTGTGGTCATCGGGGCCCTCGGGGCAGTCACCCCCAAACTGGAGCAGTGGCTACAACAGATCCCAGGAACAACATCAGACATCTCAGTCCAGAAATGTGCAGTCCTTGGCACAGCCAAGATACTGCAGGACCCTCAAGCTCCCAGGCCTCTGGTAGAGGACCCGAGCTCAGAGGATAAGAACCACCCGCGGTGGGTGAGAAGGGAATTTTTTATATATATATCTCTATATAGATATATCAATATATCTATATAGAGATATATCGATATATCTATATATAGATATATCGATATATATATAATGTGCATTTGTGTATGTATGCTGAGCTGTGACAGCCCTTTGGAGGAATTCCAGGATAAAATGTAGGTATTGGGCTGGAAATGTAAGCAGCACCAGCTCAGTATGTTCCAGTTAATCCTGTTGTAGCTAGTATGATGAACACATTGAAAGTGGTGAAATATTTGCTAATATTTGCAGTGTTTTCTGGATTATTGGAAACTACAGGACAGCCTTGAGTTTATATTTTTTCATTTATGTGCTGATAAAAACTAGTGGTTAATGGATTGATAAACATTGCCCAGAATTTCAGTTGGTTCAGTATTCTGAATGCATCTCCAGATCCATTTGGCTCTGGAGATCCATCTCCACACAGCGAATAAGACCTGTTGCTAAAAATATTTACTTGCTAAACTTCTGAAAACTTGTGCAGCATCTTTCACTCTGAGGTCCAGCTCTACTTTCATCTTTTCCACTCTTCCACTATGAAACTCAAATCTTTCAGTTACCATGGCTACTGGCTCTGAATTGCCCTATGGGCCTGAGCCCAGATTTATTCATTCTAATCTCAAAATCACTTGTTGAGAAGGTCTTACTCTAAATGATTTCTATATTTTCTCTCCTACCACAATGTCTTCAAGTTATTTCTGCATGTATTTTATGTTTCAGGCTAAGATACTGTGTTGATGTGTTTCAAAGGCTAAGCCTTTGAAACACGGCTAAGCCTTTGAAACACATCTCAGTTGTGAGTCAGGAGTAATGTAACCTCTTTTTCAATGTATTAAAACATGAGTCCAGATATTTAGCCTTCTGCCTTCCAAAACAGTCTGCTGGTTTGTATGACCTCGACTATCTGTTGTCATCATCTTTGTATCAGAATCTTCTACTATTTTTGTACTTTTACTTAATAAATGGTTTAGTTCAGATTTGGGAATATCATTAAGGGAAATGACAATTGTTTAATAGTTTTATGAGAAAAGGCGAATGTGTGTCTGCTACCTACAGACAAAAGCTTAAAACAAGAAATCTCACCAGAACCTGATAAAATGTGACAAGCTGTGTTTTTTTTTTTTGGGTCACTGCTTGCATGTCAATCAGGGCGCCATGGCAACCCTCCGGTAATATGTCCTGACACCAGTCTATGTTCACCACAGATGACTGGGCAGATCAGAAAAAAGCAGTTTATTGAAGTCCTAAAGAAGAATAATGAATTTGCACCAAACCCTGGGCAGCAATGCATAACTCATTATTCATGCAAACAGTGCAGCTCAAATTTGAGCTCATCAGGAGTAATGTAACCTCTTTTACTGACTTCCTAATCAAACAGGATGGCTTAATTTCAGAGACTGAGCAAACACAATAACTGTGTAAATAAATAACTAAGTGTGTATGCAGTTTTTTGAAAATCCAAAAGCTACTTAAACAGCTCTACCAAATTCATGAGAAACGTATGTGTAAATAAGTTTAAAGATTAGGCTAGTTACACTTCCAACTCACATCTATAGCATGCTTTCTGGTACCTGCTTGGACTCTTAACATTAATTTCTTGTTAACCTTATGTTCTTAAAATAAAAGATCTGGCCCAGAATTAGTTATCCCATCACGTCATACTTCAGCCTCTGGGTCAGGAGTCTTCATGGGTCATGACTTGGTGGTCCTGGGGAACCAGAGATCAATGATCAATTAGTTATGCAACCTTTCTCATCTCTCCATCCAGTCACTTGAGCAGAGAGGTAACTAACCATTAGTGACAAGTAAGAGTTATCATTCTAGAAGTTTGTTTCAGATTTGTAGAGCATAGACTCTGAATGTTGCTTCTCCATGTTTGATTCTGGTTCTGGATGAAGAGCTGACCAGAACCAGAACCGGAGAGGTCTGGAAGGTTGATGCAACAACAGCAGATTTTTAATGTATTGTGGTGCTAAGCTGTTGAGTGATAAATAAGCTGACAGTATTTTAAATGTAATGACTTTAGAACTCGGTGATGTGCTCTATTTTCCTGGTTTTAGTGAGAACACCAGCAGCAGTTTTCTGGATTGGCTGCAGCTTCATACACATGCTGGTCTCTGTGTTTGCCCCTACAGTTGCCCTGAGCAGTCAGAAGGGAGCCACTGGAGCCAGAGGGAACGTTGAGAAACCAGGAGGTGGAGAGAAGCAGGTGTGTGAAGGAGAGCTGCTGCTGCAGGTCAGTACTTCACTTCAGACAGGATAGATCTGTTGTTTGTACCATTCTGTACATCTACGTTCGCGGTTTATGAGTTGTTAGGTGTTTTGGAGGGTGTGGACAGTGATGATTGGTTCTGGCTCTCATGTTCCCTTGTGACCCTGTCTGCCTTGCTCTGAGAATTTGAAATGTTACACTTTACTCAAACAGATCAGCTCTTAAGCACAAAAACTGGATAAACTGCACCTCACAATAACGAACGTCAGATGTCTACAACTGAATGAAACAAGTTATTATTTAAAATAATTTATCCAATTCAAACTGAGTTGAGTGTTGCTGTCAACGGTTTTCTGTCGTTTTATAAATGAGTATTTTCTGCACATAGGGAGTGAGAGTAAACTTGAAGCTTTGTACAGAAAATTACTTTGCCTTCATTTTCTGTTAAATTTCACTTTTTTATTTAATTACCATTGCTCCATCCCGATTGGTCCTTTTCAGAACTTGTCTGCTTCGTCAGATAACTGAGCATTTCTGTCTCCCTTTGAACCTGAGAGAACGGATCCTTTCTTAATCCTGACAACCCTGAATGCATCTGCATCTATTACTCCAGAAGAAAGACTCAGTGGCTGGTTGCTAAGATGTACTGGGAAGATCACATTGTGTCACCTCCCAGCTGTGTTGCTGTTGCTGTGTTTAAAACTGTTGGTCTTATTAAACTTGAACAAGTTTTGAAGAAAACCCACCAGAAGGTAGTTCAGAGAGCTAATCTCATGGAGTTTCTCTTTAGTGCCTGTGTCACTCAGTTGAACAAGCTCACTGGCACAGAGGTCTTTTGGGTTTTGGTGCAGTCATTTTATTGATTTTCCACTCCAGTTCCTTCAAATGTGCATCAGCCTGGCATTCCAGGGAAATGGAGGGAGAAGGCTGCCAAATATTTTCCAACTGGAGCAGGGAGGTTTAGTTGTTCCTCATATGGGTAATAATGAGAATACAAAGCTCATTTAGAGAAACAATATTCCAATCAAGTTATGGCTGGACATTAAGAAATTTCCTGGCTGAACCTGTGTTGAACTGGTTTGCCTTGACAGCAGATGAGAGGAACTGTGAGCCATCCAGTCAGTCAACTCAGCCTGTAGGAAATCTTTCAGATTTATCCTCTCCTTGCCTGGCTTACCAACCAGGGGAGCAAATGGAAACACATATGAGCAACGCTTGGACGAAAATGCTCTCATGAAACCTGATGACCTCTTTATTGACTTTTCAATTGGAGTGTTGCAAGCCACGTCTTCATCTGCAGACTGAGTCCCATGATAAACAGGTGGAGATGAACGGGTAATGTACTGGTGTGAGGACATGTAGCCTCAGTCATATCAGTGCCTCCAGCCCTCTCGATGAGCTGAAGGACTCAGCTCCTCTACTGACTAACATTTGCAGTCTTTTGTTTGCTTTGGATGAGAAATGGCAGATCACGAGATGAGTATGTACCACCTAATCCTCACCCCACGCTGCCGGACAGTGGTCAGCATCAGTTGGTTTAGTGATGTGAAAAAATTGTTTTCTTTAAAAAGAAGTAATAAGTATGTTCCATTTCCCTCAAGGTGCCCCCTCATCTCCCTTCTCAGTCTCATTGTTGGTGAATTATCATCCTTCATTCATGCAGAAGAGTTATAGATCTGTGAAATTATTAGGGTTTTTTTTATAATAGCACTACGAGAACAAAACATGCTGCTTGTACTTCTGGTATGAAAATGAAATATGGAGATCATTAAGTCATCTCACACAGTTATACGAGAATCTCTTATATTTGTCTATAATCCATTCACCCTTCCTCGTCTTTTGTTCTTTAGTTCTGACAACATGACATTAATATAATATTTTATTTAGGAAAAAAGACATAGGTCTGTAAACATATGTGACTCCTTTTTGAACTGTCTATTGTCCATGGAAGAACATGAGGTTAAGCCTGGTACTGTATGAACTAGGGAAACAGTATGTGTTAGGCTAGCCCAAGTTTGACTCTGGTTGATGTCACTTTGGTTCCTGGATGCCTTTCTCTCACTCTGGTACATAACAAAGTCACTTCTTGACAGTTTCTCAGCAGTCCTTATCAGTCAACTTTGAGTCAAACTGCCAAGCAGCTGATAGACACATACATAACCTGGTTTGGGACAGTTATAAAGATAATTAAAAACATTTGAAACATTTTGAAACACATTGAACTATTAAATAATGTTCTGGTTACGAGTCTGAAAACAAACACAGAAACCATACAGTTCCACTTGTACACTCAATTGAATCGAAAAGTACATGGCGATGAATATTCATGAATATGTATCTTAATTTTAGTCGACATATATAATCACACATTTAACCAAATTTTTTAAAAAAATCGGATTTGGATGCAGCAAAGTCTCCTTCTGCAAATACCAGTCGAATTTGTAGCATTTTTGAATCGTAATTGGGGTTTGCACAAAATCAATCCAAGTACCACAAATGGACCCCGGGCCACAGTTTGAACACCCCTGATTTAGGTTAATGAAAGTGAAAGGAGAGTTTGACCTGCGAATGGATCCATATCTTAGTCCTTCTCTTCTGCAAACCAGAACAAATCCCCTGGAAGAACATTAACATTGCTGTTAACGTTCACAACATTAACAGCAATAGCTCTAATGTGCAACGTTCCACAGACACCGAGAATGTGTTATTAATAAACAGAATCAGGAATCTTTATCGTCAGTAATTCTTGATTTGGATGGATTTGTATTTGGATTTGCATTTGTGGATATGTATGTAAGTTGTAGGTTGAGACCTTTTCCTGTTGTGGGCAACAGGGCCCGACGAATACCCGTGGTTAAACGGACGGCGGAGTCCGGCGGTAGCAGGCGCTTAAATTCCGTGTCAAAAAAAAAAGGGAGGAAGGAAGAACACTTGGTATTTTATTTTATTTTATTCTATGTTGCATGACTTTGTATTTTGTGTTTATGATGTAAAGCACTTTGAAATGCCTTGTAGCTGAAATGTGCTATACAAATAAAATTTTATTGATTGATTGATTGATTTCAGAACGCTCCCTTATGTTTTTCTTTATATATTAACAAGATATTTCTTCATTACTGTTGCAGGAATTTCATGAGAAGCTACATAAATTAAAATCACCATGATGGAAATCCAAAGGTGCCAATAATCATGAACAATTAAATATCCCGTTTACTAATGTTTTTGATTGGTTTAATTTATTAATAATACTGCTTAGACTAGTCAACATAATCAATGACATCAACATCAGCACTTTACGTCACATGTCAAACTCGAGGCCCGTGGGCCAAATCTGGCCCTCCATAGCTTTTTATGTGGCCCTGAAAATTCTAGACTAAATGTGTGATTATATATTATGTTATCAATCAAATCAATGCAGTTTTTCCTGTTTACTGATAAATTACAGCAACCAGTCCCTCCAGTTTCTTGAGAATTATTATACAAATTCATGCAAAATCGTCAAATTCCTGCACTTTGTTGCGTTAAAACGTAATTGAGAGTTTATTGCAAATTTGTCACAAAAATTGTCTTACCTGTACTATGGGGCTTTTAGAGGTCGTTTTGCAAATTATGTCGCCATGGTAACTACGAATCCCACCACAAGTAATTGCTCCAATGCCGGAAGCACACAGCGGTACGAGCCGCATTAACCTTTACACTTTCTATAAATGAAGATGATAATAATAATGCTCTCTCTATGCATTGCTATGGGCAGGCCCCAATTACATCTTTTCAACATTAGTTAATCGGCTACAATTGAATGATAGTCTGATGGTTAATCCAACATCAATCGTCAACCTTAACCAGAACAAATCTTTCTGACCAAAATTCAACGTTGAATTATCATCGCTTGCTATTTGGGAAGTATCTCTCAAGTTTGAATTCAATTTGTGAGTAGATTATCTGCATTTGTATTTATGTAGAAAGGTAGGATGGTCTGATATGTAAAAGTCAACATCACAGTTTCAGTGGTTTCTGACATGTTGATCCAATTCCACTCGTGTCATATAAACCAAGGGTGTGTGGCTTTTTGTCCTGCAGGCTCTCAATGGGTTTGTCCTGGTCACTAGTGCAGATGGAACCATTTTCTATTCCTCTCACACCATCCAGGACTACTTGGGCTTCCATCAGGTATTCTTCGCCTTGAATCTGCTCTGTTTGAATGTCAGAACCAGAATATGGAGGGAGGGGGAGCAGAGAGCGGAGGGTGGGTTACAACCCTCAGAAGTGTTTAAGAATTATTCTACCGGTGGAAGATGAAGGTATAAGCAGGCAGAAAAAAACAATCACTTATAAGCGATTCTATGTAGATATATATGAAAAAAGTCTATTATGCAGTATAGTTTCCACCAGTCATTGGTTTGGCAATAAGGCTGATACTTAAATCCAGATGAGGAATTTATATGCAACATGTGGGTGGGATCACTGCATTTTCTATTTATATCTTGGTTTTTCTTATTTGAGCCACAGGAACAGCTGTCCTCTGCAGCCAAAATCATGGTGGTACATGCTAAGATCCCAACAAAAACGGGCCCGAGAACCAAACTGAACATGCATAGCTGCTTTTCTCTTTAGCTGGAGTCTCTGGGGGTTATGTGTCTATAACGGTGTCTTTGCTATAACTAGTGATTGTCCCATCACTGGAGCCCACATCCCAAACTCAGCAATAATCTGTTTATCTAAAGTAATTCTGCGTGTTCATGTTTATGTATCCTGGTTTTCTTTAGAGATTTGGGCAACTACATTTTCTGAAACAACATGCTACATTTCCACTGGAGGCAGGAAGGACCTCATGGTTTGCAGTTCCTGCACAGATGTAGAAAACCTTGCCCCAAGCCAATCTCAAACCATTTTACACTCCTTCATACCCTATGTCACATTGTTGTCTATCTGTGAGGCATTTCAGTGGTGCAGGAAGACATGCTGTGTCTTTTATGATTGTGTATCCTCTTTCTCCTTGCCACATGTACTCAGTTAATTCCTTCACATATTTATTTCTTTTCTCGTTAGACTGATGTCATTCACCAGAGTGTGTATGAGCTTGTCCATACAGAGGACCAGCAGGAGCTGAGAAGAAACCTGCACTGGGCTTTGAATCCTCCCCAGGCTGCAGCGTCTGCCGTGTCCCACGACTCCCCCCAAGGTGACCACTCTCCTCTCTTTATGAGTTTATGATCTTGATAAGTCTTTACACTGTACACACAGAAACAAGCTTCATCATCTACTCTATTATTTTTGATTTTCTTTCTTAAGACGTGGGTTTTTATACTTTCTATGACTTGATTGAGGGTGACACATTCTTACATGTGTTTTTTGATACTTGACATAGTTTTACAAAACCGTTAAATCAGTTTGTGTGTACCCAATGCTCTGGTGGAGAATTTTGGTTCTAGCTTTTTACCTCTGAGAACAAACAGCCAGACATCATTATGAGCTGGTCATTATGACAGCATTAAGCTGTGAGGCCAGCCCCAGCTCCAATCACATGACTCCGTAATCTTCACTGTGGCTTATGAGTTAAAGTGGTCCTAGATCTGTATTTAGGTTTTAAGATGCTTATGAGTGTGTGGCTGTGTGTGTGTCCCCTTTGCTGGGGAGCTTTGTATTTTGGTTCAGATCAACAGTTCTAACACATCCAGGGTGCAGCTTGTCTGAGGAACACCTGGTTGCTCAATATATTCAGAGATGCAACTTAGACAGAACAAAGTCCAGCTTAATATGAATATGAATATGAATATGGAGTCCATCACCTCAACACACAAAACATCTCAAAATGGTGAGCTAAAACTGAATTTAGGAATGTCTTTGTCCTAAAATAAAAAACTACCAAGAACTGAACATTGCAAAAATGAGAAACTAAAATCAAGAAAGTTGTTATTTCAGGGGATTTTCAAAAATAAAACATACAAATTGGGGTTTGTGTTTTTGTTGCCATAGAGATGGAACTTGACAGCAGCTCTTCTTTGGTCACCTACAACCCCAAGCAGCTTCCACCAGAAAACTCTTCATTCTTAGAGAGGAATTTTGTGTGTCGCTTCCGCTGCCTGCTGGATAATTCCTCTGGCTTCCTGGTGAGTTACACAGACTGGAGACCACAGGCCGATGTTGCTTCAGGAGTATCTGCCTGCTTTAGCAAAGGTTTGGATAGAACATTTCAATGAAAGATGTACAGAAATGTATCAGGAGGTACCTTTCTTGTGTGGAAAATGAATGAATATCTCACCAATTTACTATGTTTTTAGCTAAATAATTTGTTTAAAGAGTAAAATATGACATCTTCAAAATCAAAGTGTTTTAACTTCATACCTCACTCTATTCAGAATTCTTCTATTTATCCAGAAATCACTTCTAATATTGACAATCTGAGACTTCCTCATGTAAAATGGCAACATTTTCACTTTATGGTTGAGAACGTATGGAGTATATGGATATGCAGAGGAATTAATAAAGATGAAGAGTTATTATTATGGGGGTTTTAAAGAAAGCCACATTAGTTTATATTCACACACAAAAGGATGGGCCTGTGAGTTTGAGAGGATGTTCTTCTCGTGTAAATCTGCTTCCTCTGTAGGCTCTGAACGTCCAGGGCAGGCTCAAGTTTCTGCATGGACAAAACCAGCAGCAGGAAAATGGAGGGAAGGGCATGACTCAACTTGCCCTTTTTGCCATCGCGACTCCTCTGCAGCCTCCATCCATCCTGGAGATCAGGACCAAAAACATGATTTTCAGGACTAAACACAAGCTGGATTTCACACCCTTGGCCTGTGATGCTAAGTAATGTCACCTTTAGGGGTCTCGTGCCCATTAGCTGCTTTCTATCTAGTGTAAATTGTTGCAGCATAGAACATTAGCATAGTACACATTTTAGCACATGTGTGCTAAAATATGCTAAAATGTGTGCTATGTTCCATAGCACATATTTTAGACTATCAGCTATTAACAGTTCAAAATGGCTTTCTTGCTTGGAAGATTTGAATCATATTGTTCAATTTCCCCGAACAAAGTTTTGTTAATTGTTTGTTTGTTGTTGTTTTTTTGGCTTTCAGAGGAAAAATTGTTCTTGGGTACACTGAGGCTGAGCTACGAGTTCGAGGATCTGGCTATCAATTCATCCATGCAGCCGATATGTTGTATTGTGCTGAGAACCATGTCAGAAGTAAGGATATATCAGTGGCAGGTCAACCAATACGAGAGTTTTGTCTACCAATGCATATATATGGTTTTCCTACAAGAAGTCATTATGCAAGCACACTGGATACACACATTCTGTAATTACAGTCAGCATGTATGCTTAGGGTTTTGATGAGTTTCTGACCTTTCAGCTTCAGTCTGGTTCCACCGCATGCTAATGTTTATTTGGTTTGTCATTTGCCACATCAACTGCTTATGTATTTACTATTGAACAGCAGAGTAAAAAAGAAGGGGATACACTGGTCATGTTGCTGCTTGAGTTTTTCATAACCAACTGAGCTGTTTACTAATGGAATCGAGTCATTGCACTTTGGAGAAACATCTCTATGGGGATGCTCGGACTAGCACTGTCAATAAGTAGCTAATAATCGAATAGAATATTTAGTCCTATGTGTACTGCAGATAGAGGACATTTGCTGACCTTTTTAATACCTCTCAAACATTAGAACATCTGTCTGATGTTTCAGTTTTGTTGCCCCTTCTCTGTAGCTGATAGTTGCTTATCATGCTTATGGTAAGTACAACAAAACAGATTGAGTGAAGCTGCGGAGCTGCCAGACTAAAGGATACATCCCATAAATCCACAACATGGGCAAAGCATTAGAGATGATACATACAGCAGCAATGACAACAAGACAAATACACTTGGGTTGAGACACTGTCTGACAGATGTGCAGTCCAAAGATCTGCGCAGAATAACACTACTGGGAAAACACTAATGCCCTGCAGCTTCTATCCTCAAAAGTTTTATGTAGAAGATCTCTGTTCTATAGTGGCAGGGCCATTTTTAATCTCCAATGATAGAACAGACTTGAATGTAGTTTCACTTGTTGCCTCATTTCTATCTAGGATCACCAGCAGACGTTAATCACTGGTCACATGAAGAATCAGAAAGTTGTGACCAGAACCAAGGTTCTAAGAACCATTTGAAAACATGAAAAGTTCTAAAGCTAGGCCCTTTGTTATTCTAATAGAATATTTCAGTCAGCTTATTTAAATTTTTCTTGTGTTGACTCATTATGGTTGTGCTTGTGTGTTTAGTGATAAAGACAGGAGAGAGTGGACTGACTGTGTTCAGGCTCCTCACCAAAGAGAATCACTGGAAATGGGTCCAGGCCAATGCTCGGCTGGTGTACAAGAACGGCAAACCAGACTACATCATCGCCACCCAGAGGCCGCTTCTGTATGTTTCTGGCTCTGTTTGTTGCTAGTTGTACACAGAAGGTGCATTCAAGAAATAATAACCATAAAAAACTTATTTAAAATATTTGCTCTGACTGTTCCTTTTAAATGAATGAGCATTATTTGAACACACTGGTTGGAAAAGCCACAGAGTTAAATCTAACATGTAGTGCTGCTTGTTGTTTTCACAGTGATGAAGAGGGAGGAGAACATCTGCGTAAGCGCTCCATGCATCTCCCCTTTACCTTTGCCACAGGTGAGGCCTTACTGTACCAGTCCAACCACCCCATCGCGGGCTTCATCAATGGAAGCCAGGAGAAAAATGGCAGCAAGTCCAAGAAAAGCCAAACTGAAAGGCTGGCAAGGGATGGCTTGGATCCTGGTTCTCTTCTTGGGGCTCTCATGAGTCAGGACCAGTCTGTATATGTTTGCCAACCAGTTCTTGAACCCAAAACAGCCTTTCACAGCAGTTTCGTTGGAGAGCAGACACACTTCTCTGTCTCTGAACTTTCAAGACAGAGCCAGAGCTGGGATGTGCCTCATAATGGTGTTTTGGAGCCAGGCATTTCAGAACCAAGCGCCAGCTTTGACCCACTGCTAGCTACCCTGGATTCTCTTACCCTGGAAGGTCAGGGTGTGGTGGATGCAGAGGATGGGAGCTGTTCCAACAGTGAGCTGTTTGGAGCCTTGGAAGGACTTGGTCTTAGTGCTGAGGACCTGGAGCTGCTGCTCCTGGATGAGCGAATGATCAGGGTGGAGATGGATTCTGACCGTGTGCCTACATTGGATGACCTGTTGACAAATGACGAAATCCTCTCATATATCTACAACTGTATTGAAGGTAGGGCTGTTTCCATGGAACATGGGAGACAGACACTTCCTAGAACAGCAGCAACAATCCCTACCACAGTGTCGGCATCTGAAAATAATCCCAGATCTGGTGCTGATCTGCAGATGCATTTTCCTCACTGTAAGCCCTGCCTGGTGGGACAGACTCCTATTGTCCAGCTGTCACAGCAGATGCAGCAGCACCTCAACATGCGAAAAGGCAAACTTGGCTATGATTGGAGTCAGCATACTGACCAGATGACTAATGAAGAACTGCTGGGGCATAATCCAGCCCTCCACAATGGACACTGGACAGCTCAGGACACTCTCATCCATGCAGGATTGCATCTCCAACACACAAACACTCAGCACATGGTTTTCAGCAACAAGGCCACAGAGCTGGATGGGCAGTTTCTCCAGCAGCAAATGCACCAACGACTCCAACATTATCAGCAGTCAATAACACAGAAGCAGCTCTTCGAGCACTGCCATGTCCAACAAAGGCCAACCACTCTCAATGGAATGTGTGACGCCTTCTCCAACTGGTCCACAACAAAACCCCAGTGGCAGGATTTTGGTTTCACTGAAAGTCTTGGTAACAACCTCTGCCCAGGCAACAGCCAGAAACCTCATGCAATCACTTCTTTAGACTTGTGCACTAATTACGGAGTGGTAGAAATGCCAAATGTGGATTCCACTGTCAGTGGAAGTACTTTGTATGGGAAGGTTGGACAGCAAGATGGAAGTGAGTTTACAGTTTCATCTTTCCAGCAGCAGCAAGAAGAAGAAGAGATCACTGTCCCTTTTACTCAGTGCCCTTTCCCCAAAACATCCCTGGAGCAGATTGTGGGAGTTGGAAAACCCTGCAGTCAGCCGGACCACAGTGACAGGATGAGCTCCGAAATTGGCCACGACCCAAGTAACAATAAGGTGAGACTGCTGATATTTTGATGCTGTTGTCAAAATGTTAATCAACTAAATTTTTGTCTATGATATTCAAAGTAGTTTCAGCTGTGCAGAGGCTCAGGAAGTATATTTTAACTGCACTACAGTCAGCAATGAGAATATTTTGGTTAGGCTTAGGTAAGTGACCGATCTTCACTTCTGAAATCTTTATTCCACTTAGACTAAATAGTGTAGATGCCCTGACCTGGAATTTTTGACTGATGTACCCTCTGCCATTTCAGAACATGAAATAACCAGTACCAAGTAAGTCATTTTATTTCAATGAATAGAATCAGTCCCATGTCTGTTTCATAACTCATGGGTGTTTGTGTTCAGTTTATTATTGTGGTCAGGGCTGCACAGTGGTGCACTATTGCCTGACAGCAAGAAGGTCCTAGGTTCCTGGGTGCACAGAGTTTACATGTTCTTGTGAATGGGTGGGTTCTCTCCTGGTACTCTGGCTTCCTCCCACAGTCCAAAAACATGACTGTTAAGTTAATTGGTCTCTAAATTCTCCTAGGTATGAGTGTGTGTGTGTGTGCATGGTTGTTTGTCCTGTCTGTTTCAGTTTTGCCCTACGACCAGGGTGTACCTCGCCTCTCACCCGGAATGTTAGCTGGAGATGGGCACCAGCACTCCTCCTGACCCCCACAAGGGTGGGATAAGGGTGTTAGAAGATGGATGGATGGATTGTGGTCATTTGTGGTGAAGGAGGTCTGAAAAATCGGCTGACAGTTCTAAAATCGGGCTGTGTGAACCAGACCTAAGACTCACAAGCTCTCCTCCTCTCGTCTCTACCACTGCCCTAATGCTTATTCACAGTGCGCTTGGTCTCTATGTGGTGAAGCAGTCTTGAAGCACAACTGTTGCTGCATATTAAGCAGAGTGGGCTTGGTATGTGGGAATCACCTACCGATCCGAGATTAATCCATTCTCCTGTCTGTTCTCTAGGCCTTTTCCCTTTCGCAAAGAAACTTTCCCCAAGACATCTGATCTTACTCATTTTGCTCGTTTTTGAGTTCAAGACGTAACTGAGAGAACCCAGTTAAACGATTTTCAAAATAAAAGATCCTCCAGACTCAGATAATATATAAAATGGAAATATTTACTTGTGTGGCCTGCAGGCCAGGGGTAGGGGACAGCAGCTCTGCACCACTTCAGGCTCTCTTTTCCCCATTACTTTTATTCTTGCTGGCATTCCAAAAAGTTTTGATTGTAAGAACATGCAAAAATCGTATCATTTAGTTTTTAGTTCACAAAACTGCTTAATGTTGGTCTCTCACATAAAATCGAATTAAAACACATTGTCTGTGGTTGTAATGTAACCACAATTTGTAGGGTGTGAATGCCGTTGCTAGACATTGTGGGAGTTTTCTAGTATTCTACAAAAGCAAGGAACAAAAAACAAAACAAAGCTAACAAAGATTAAGCCTTGAGGATAACAGGACCTTTAGGTCAATTGCTGATTGGTTTACAGAAAGCTTAAATTAGATTGATTTCAGATTTACATTGGCAGGTAGATAGTCAAAGAACTAAAATGAACACATGAAAAGCACAGACAGTGGTTCTGCTGAACTGTTGTCATTTTCAACAAAGCAGAGAAAGTCCAACACCAATACCAACACAAGCATACACAGAAGTAGCATCAAGACAGCCAGACTCTTTCTCCTAGTTTGTTCTTTTTTTTTTTCTGCAAAGCTTTATTGCAGTCTGAAACCATGGACCACTGTAACTGCATGCAACTTTGGTCATATTTTATTATACAGTGCTTTTCTGGACTTTAAAATAATTTACATTAAATGTCATAATTACCAGTTGGGGGAAAAAAACAGCAAATGTGCATTCAGTTCTTTAGAATGAGCATTCAGCACAGTGAAAAGGTTTTGTGTCCTTTTAATTTTGCATGGTTGTCACAATTTCAATTAATTTTAGACATTGTGTGAAACAAAATAAAAACAGAAAACAATGATTTGCAAATCTTATTCAACCTATATTCTATGTAATTTTGTGCAAAGACAGTACATTTAATATTCAAATAGATAAACTTTTTCAAGGTTTTGCGAATATTCACTTTTTTTATTTTGATGAATAAAAATGTTCCAAATAAGTTGGGACCACTGTGTTACATTACTTTTCTCTTTAACAATTAGTATCTGTTTGGGAACAGATACTAATTGTAGAAGTAGGTGGAATTCTTTCCCATTCTTACTCAAGGTTTAACTTCAGTTGCCCAACATCTTGGGGTCACTGCCATCGTATTTTGAGCTTCTTAATGTGCTACACTTTTTCAATGACAGGTCTGGACTGCATCCAGGCCAGTCTATTCCCACCACTTTCATGTTGCTTAGATGGCAGCATATATATATTCAACACTTGGCTGTACCCTTAAGCATTAAGTCAGACATTATAAATTAACACACGACATATAGCTCTACAGCAAAGGCACTTTTACACTATTACACAGAGCACAGAAACAACAATAATAAACATTTCTGCTCCCAGAAGTTATCAATAAACATTTTTATGCTAGTGAATGAGACTTATGCAGTTAACATCATTTAAACAGAAGCACGATAAACTTAACAAAATGCATCACAACATCAAACTTACAATTTTATGAACGCATACTGTCAGTTGCCGTTTTCTTCTGAGCCAAAGCACTGAAGAACAATAAAAGTCTGTGACTTACTTAGAACCTGCATTATTTTTAAAACAGTTTTTCAGTAAAAATTCCTTCTACTATTATGTGCAGTGCAATTCTTTCAATAAAAGAAAATCACAAAGAATACTTATTTGTATATATATTAGTAGTGGTAATAGCAGAAGTAGTATAAATGTTGAAATACATTGACCTTCTGCCAGTGTCTTGTTCAGTTTGGGTATGACAATAAAAAACAGAGCTACTCTGGACTAATATGATTGCACAGCTGGGGGCTGGGCCCCAGTATGTTTTTATATATAGCAGCACCTCTGGCTTGTACTGAACAGACTACCTCAGTTGGCATCAGCACTTTTTATTCAACATAGGTAGAGAACTCCCTGGAGCAGGAGCACAACATAAGGCTCATTTTAATGAGTGTGAATGTGATCAAAGGATGAAAGGTAAACGATGTGACATAGTGTGAAGAGTGAATACATTTCTCTTCAATCACTAAAGTTTCACCTGCAGGTTCATGTCTGTTTAACTCATGCAGATGAAAGGCTGCATCCTGGACGCTTCCTATCCTGGAGGCTGTGTCTTGCCCAACGAGAATGGAGCAGTGCCCCCTGCTGTCAAGGTGGCCAGTTCTGAGACTATACATCAAGTACCTGACTCACAAGCCAGCAGCTTCTACCTCTGACAAAGTCATTATCATGTAGCAGGACAGAGTGAAGGAGAAACACAGAGTAACTGTAGCAGCCTTATGCTCTATTTTTTAACTCTATTTTTTAACTCTATTTTTTTCTTTTCTTCTATTTGCTTTTTGTGTTTACCATAATCTAACTCATATTATCACAAGTTTGTTGTGAAGAGTCTAAGTTATGTTAATAAGTTGAAATGAGAATGATGTCAAGGTGAATTTAGGAATGTGTTCAAATGTCATTAATGTGATTCACTAGTTGAAGCTTAATATCAGCTGACATGTGACAACTCAACAAGTTCAAATGAACAGAGGGAAATCTGTTGTCATATTTTAATTTCAGCAGATCTTTTGTGTGCATTTTCCTTGACAAGGCACAAAACTGAGATTTGATCAATTCAGATGATAGTTAATATCAAGAATGTACAGTGATATCTAGAAAGACTAAATTTAAAGAAACACCACTTCAATAAGCTCCAGCCGTCCCCAAACTGTGCAGTATTTATTTTTCTACAACAGGAAAATGCCTCCAGAGCCGCTGTGGACCTGTGTTCACTTCTTCCTGTCCATGTGGGATGTACAGACTGTCACTTATTTCTTGTTCCTCCTGGTAAAGATGTTTAAGTCCATCTATTATTGAAACAGCATGATCTCAACCTGGACATTTTAGGAAAAAAAAGTCTACTTTTAAATACATTTATTTGGTGGGAAAAAACTGCTATTAAACATAACTTCTTGACAACAATGGGTGGCACAATTACTGATACTAAAAAGAGTTTCTTCAGAGTAAATTTAACAGAAGCATTTGGTCCTACCATCACAAATATAAACATGTGCAGTTTTGGGAACTCTACCGAGACTTTAACTAGGACTGTGTCAGTCTAAGTTGGTTTAAATTTAAGCAAATTATAAATATGTGGAAAAACTCCTGAGTCCCACTGTGAAGCATGGTGGAGGACCCATGTTGCTGTGTGCTGGTTTCACTGGTGGACTCTACCAGTAAACTGGTAAAACCTCATCACTGGATTTTTGATCTACCTTTTCTGAGTCGGGCATCACACAAAAGGTTCAACAGGCAAAAATACCTTGTCAGTTGCCACCTCAGTTCTCATAGCTAAACCTTTATCTGAAGAGAAGAAAGCATCAGAGAGGGCCAAGAGGGAGGGTCAAAGGTCGCTCTCTAAACACTCCAGCCTTGTGAAGCATTAAAGGTGCAAATTAAGTGTTCTACAAGATCCAGCAAACAGATTCAAGACACTAACAGTTGCTCAACAGTGAATTTGTTAAAAACAATCATTTCTTGACTCGCTGTTTGTTTCTCCAATGAATAAATGAACTCACTGGAGATTTTACAGGATTTTCTTATTGTGAGACGATGCTGCTGAAATATACCTCCAATTATACACATCTTTACTAGCATTACAACTTTATAAATCACTCATAGCAGGGAAGTATATCTACCATGATGATGGAACTTAGTTCTATAAACCTAGACGCTGCTCAGATACAGAGGATTCATATCAGTTGATTAAGGTTTTCTATGTATTTGCAGGGTAACAGTGAGACATTGTTCCCTAGAAATGCTGCTGAATGTAGAAACTAACATCTGACAATATTCAGATAGGTTTCTACACATATTTCCCATCTTCATTCTAAACAAACCATTCAAGATATTTCTTTGGTAAGCCACACAGTGAGAGTGTCATATTTTAGCAGTAAGAATATTCTCTAAATTTTAGAAATATGGATGGAGAAAATGCTGAATAGAAATACTGAGCACTTTATTTCAAGCAGTCACTAAGTGCAGATGTTATAATGCTGAGTTTCTTTTGGAAAACATAAAATATTAGTATCTCTTCCAGTGTTCTACTTTTCTTCTTCAGAGGTTGTAATTAAATCAGGTGAAAACGTTCAGGTCCACAGTACTGAAGAGCCCTTAGAAAATGGTAAGATGTAATAAACCAAATAGTGAACATAGAGTTGATACCTTATATTTACATCCACAGCTTAAAAAAGACAGAACCTTTTCCCCCTGTGTCTGACATTAATCAGATCAAATGTTACTGTTTAGGTCATTAAGGGTTACCAAAATTACATATATTTGCTAAATGCCAGAATTCTGAGATCATTTTTCTTTTATTTTCTAAAACTTCCTGCAGTTTGAATTACCCTTTGAACCCTAACTTGGGTCAATGGTGTTGGGTTTCCTTTCACAAACTTCTCACAACAGTTTGCTGGAGTTTTGGTTCATTCTTCCTGATAGAACTGGTGGAACTGGGTCAGGTTTGTTAGCTGCTTTGCTCTCACACACTTGTTTAGATGTACCCACAACTTTCACCCCATGAGTCTACAGGACTCATGTCATTGTGGATAATAGTGTGGTTTTCAGCTTTGGCCAACATGTTCACAAAGTCTTTCCTCCTCTGCCGTGGAGCTGATCCACACATTTCACATCAAAACATGTTCGTCTCGAGAACACAGAACTTGCTTCATGACATAACATTTGCATGGTGTTTATTGTTCTGTATATTTGTGTTAAAAGAAGAAATTAAATCTTTGAGCTTCTCTGGATTGTACCCAAATGAACCAGACTTAAGGAGGTCCACAATTCTATTCTGTGGTTTCACCGGGTGTTTGAAATGTGAATTACTTCAGTTTAACTGAAATGTTGTAAATTTAACCATGGGAATCTTATGAAGCTGTGGCATCATTGTCTGGAAAAGTAAGTTCAGGAGAAGTGAAGTTCTGACTTCAAAGAAAGGTAATATATTTCTATACTTTCTCACTGTTCTGGTATTTTACACATTGAAACATTCTTGGTGACCTTAACTGACCCAAAACAAAAAAGGTTTTAATGTCACACTGTGAGGAGAAACGAAAGTTATTCATCTTTTTGTACAGTCTGTGTCAGTATCAGATTTGTAGATGGATGCTGGAGGGAAGCAGCTCTGAATGTCTGGGAAAATCCAGGAAAACGACTGAGACGTGTAGCTGAGGAGAATTATTCAGATTAGCGAAAGATGCTAAAAGAGATTTCCACTTAGTAATTCAGTTAATAATAATGACATGCATTAACATCATTATTATTGTTTCTAATGAGATGGTACACATATGTAGATGTTAGCAAGTCAGTTTGCTAGAGTTAATAAACTTATGTGAAATTCTAATAATTTGAAAAAATGTGTATATTAAGAAGTTACTGGTATGTACATAATTTTATGTTGAGTCTCGTTTGGAGCTCAATTTTTTTTTGACGATATCAAAGTCAACATTTGTTTTGTATTTGTAAAAGTTTTCATGATGAAACTGATTCTGTGACAGCCTGAAAACGGTGCCATACAGTAGAGCTCTGTGTCAGGAGGCTGAGTTATAGACTCTGAATCTTTTGTAGCCACAGAAAGTTTCAAATGAAAGTGCAGTGGATCATTACTGTGATCACTCTGCTCTTTTTCATTTTTCCTCTTGGACTAAAATCATCTTTGCAGCTGTGGGACTGCTCACTCATACTTCACCATCTCTGAATGCTCCTGTTTTTTGTTCACGTGACTGAAGCAGCAGGAGTCTCCTTCCACTGTCAGACTCCTTGCTATTGATCCCTGAAATGAAAAGGTGCTATGTGTCCCAGCATCAATAAATCATTATCACATGAACTGAATAAAGTCTCTGGTATGTATCTGAAATCAACAACTTTTTACCCCCTGTCATGGCTGAAAAAGACAACAGAATGTTCTCATGAAATGAAAACAACCCCATTACTTGCATTGTTTAAAGCTGACCTTAACATTTTTGAATTGACCCTGCAGTGCTGTGTCTCTCACTCTGGGTTCTTGTTAGCTTCCCATCCCTCCATCTGTTGTGAACAGAATCTACTTCACTTTATGTTCTGTGATCAGCAGCTGGAAGAACGGAGAAGCTGCCACACAGAAGGACTTACAGTCATAACATGTCATAACATGTCATAACCTGTCACCTTACACTGACACAGAGTGAACACAAATACTGCTTCTCCACTGTGGAGCTTATCTGTGGAAGATATTTTGAAAAGAACATGCTCCAGACTCAGAGATGTGGGAGCAAAAATCCTTCAGTTCTTTGGACCCAAATGTGAAATCATAAAAGAATGAAAATAGAATTTTCTGCTAATATCAGCAGAAGGTCAGATGCAGGTACAGTACATTGGAATCTCTGTATTTTGACATTAACATTGGACAGAAGATGGAACTCAGTCATATTAATGGAATATTCAGAAGAATGCGGAGAGTTTTTCAGTCTACTGACTTATTTACATACTTTCTTCATGACTTGTAGGTTTACAGTTGGGCCAGGCTCTTTCCATTTCCAGATGATATATTGAACAGTGATATGTTCAAAACCTGTGAAATCTTTTTGTAGCCTAAGTCTGTTTTAAATTTCTCCACAGCTCCTCCCTGACCTACCAGCTGTGTTCCTGGGACATCATGATGATGTTTTGTACCCAATATTCTCTGAACCTCTGAGGCATCACAGATCAGCTGGATTTTCATTGACATTAGATCCCACACAGCTGGACTCTGGTTAGTCATTACCAGTTACCAGGAAACTTTTGAAGGAAACTGATTGCACTCAGAGAAGTGGGGGCTGAATACTTTACTTTTCAGTTTTTTATATTTTAAATAATGTTTTGAGTCAAGTATAATTTTCTCCCTACTTCAGAATTGTATTATACTTTGTGATGACATTTCACATGAAATTCTAATGAAATATATTTATGTGTTGTGGTTTATGGTAAAGTTCAAGAGGTATGGGTACTTTTGCAAGCCACTGTATGATCCACACATGGCTCACATGGAAGACCTATATTTATTACATTTCAGCCCAATCATGAATTGTTGTGCTATTTTGTGTACTAAATATCTACATTTATCTATGAATCATTTAGATGAACAAACCACATAATTTAGAATTTTCTTGACAGTAATAACATTATTATATCATTCAATAAGTTATATAAATAAAAATAGGGCAAGATATTAAAAACCTGCTACTTAAGAAAAAGGTTTTATATTTACATGTAACCTTGTAATTATCAAGGATGACAAGTGTTGACTTATGATGTCATGGAACAGTTTTAAGATTAAAACCATTCTTAGTGGTCCAGGGCGCCCCCTTCTGATAATTCACATGATTTGCGAAAAGGATCCGGACTTTCTTGTGTACAGTATACAACATGGTACTGACATTGCAGACGGCAACCAAATCAGTGGCGGAGCTAGATTTTTTTTCAAGGGTGGCCAAAGGGTGAGCAAGGCTTTATCAGAGGGGTCCATATACAAATGATGAACGAAAGGAAACAAATATTTTCTCACACACATTCAAATTAAAATGGTTTATTTAACAAAGATTTGCCATGACCAAACAAGACGTTAAACGGCTCTATGGAACAGTGAACATGCAAATGTAAACTCAGAGCCCAGAATATGACCAAAAACAAATTCTCAAAAATAAATAAATAAAACTGGCTCCAAATAGTAAACTGCAAGACAATACCACCAGAGCTGACCAGCATTACCCTGGTGGTATTTATAAAGGTTTGAGAAACATTGCTATGGTCAAATAAGCTTTGAATGGGAACAACATACTGCAAACTCAAAGCCAGGATTCACTCAAGAGAGCATAATTCTCTGATTTTGGTGGAAAAAAGCTAAATGTTTTACAAAGTCATCCATGTTGAGGGTCTGTGCCTTCCTTGACTCAAAACTGAGAATGCCAAGATGACTTAACCTGTCATCAGCCACAGTTGTTCTAAGGTGGTTTTTGATCAGCTTCACTGTCTTCCTACCCAGAGTCTGACTCTGAATCTATATCACCCTCATCTCTCTCTCTGGAACATATTGTGAAATGCATAAACAGACACAATAAAAATGCAAAAAGCATCATGCTAACCTTTAGAATTAGGCTTATTAGATTTTACTACTTAATAACTCTCTGTCACAACCTCTAACCTGCTGGTGATAGACTTGGGCCTGGTGTCTCCTGGCTGGCTTCTCCAGGTTGGTCACTGCTGCAGGGTTCTGTCTGGTCCTGGTTTTGGGCCCTTTAAGAAGAACTGGGAGATATTCCCTTTTCTCTTCATTTGGGCTCTACACAAAATAAGACAGCCTGGTATTTAGACTCCATGACTGTTTGGCAGAGACAACACTATTTTAACTATTATTTAAACTATAGTTTTTAGTTTTCTGTAGCTAGCTAAAATAATACTAAATTAAAAATAGATTAATTAAATTAATATAACTAGTTAGGTTATAATTCAAAGCTTTCATATGACATAGCCTACTTACATTTCAGTAATTATAAAACTTAACAATGGTTTTTCACATATTCTTATCAAGCAAGAGCTGGGAGATATAAAACATTACAGTGCAGCATGTGCACTAAAACATGTTAAAAGAATCTGTCTAAAACACGATCTATCAGCACTAGCATGGCTAATATAATAAACGAGGCACTACGGAGCAAACAACCATTTATTTATTTTTTCATTTTAGAAATGTATGACAAGCGCCGCCTCTCATTAGGAAGGTAACACAGCGGTTACCGCTGAGGGGGAAATGTTGGAAATACCCAAGTACACTTCGCTGCAGCCTGCAGAAAGGGGCGGGGACGGACCACTGTCAGTCTCGTACCTTATATGGAAATGGGACTATTACATTCCGGAAATAAAGGGGGCGCTAGTGACACCATTTCCTGTACCAGCCGTGTTTTAATAATTATAATAATAATAACGCATTTTATTTGACAACGCCTTTCAAAACACCCAAAAACACTTTTAACATTTAAAATTAATTACAAATTAACTACAAATTAAACAGTAAGGAAATGACATACCACGTGGTATGTCTGTCACGTGGTATGTCCCCTTTTTTTAAAATCTTTATTAAATCTTTTTTTTTCGGATGTCAAAATTTCATTAGTAACAAACAATCTACAATAAGCAATAATAAGGAAATGAAGGGTGCGCCGTGTTTTCATAATTATAATAATAACGCATTTTATTTGACTACCCCTTTCAAAACTTAAACTTTCAAAACTTCTTTTCAAAAATTTTTTAAAACACCCAATAACACTTTTAACATTTAAAATTAATTACAAATTAAACATTAAGGAAATGACATACGTTATATGTTACGTTTATTAAATCTTTCTTTTCGGATGTTAAAATTATATTATTAACAAACAATCTAAAATAAGCAATAATAAGGAATTATTATGGAGATGTATTTATCTATCCTTACACCCTAACTATCCCAAACAAAAGTCATAAAACATAAATTAAATTAATATTTTAGAGACAAATGTACATTACATTAAGAACACATGTATCCATCCATTAATTATTATTATATTAAATCTTATCCGTATAACGGGGTGGTGAGAGCTGCTGCTGCTGGACAGATCGCCAGTCCATCGCAGATTAAGAAAACAGATAGAAGCAAATATTTTCTGGTGTTGAAATTCAATTAATATTTTGATGTTGTGAATGGTATTCTTAAAATAAGTAAGTTAAAATCTAAAATATAATATCCTTTGCCTTATTTAATAAGGACTAGATGGAAAAGAGGTTTAGTCAACAATTTTGGCCAACCTGGTCCGTCCATTCACAGCACTTTTGTTCTGTTTATTTGCCAAATATTTTTCTTATGATTCACATTGTGAATATAATTTACAAACAAATTAAATGACTTGAACTTCTAACAACCTCAACTGTTATCATTGTTTACCATAATGTCTTAACCAGTAAACTGGTTGGTGTCCCATTATTCTGTTTAGAAATTATAAATCTATTCTAATTGCAATCGATTCATAAACTGCGCTCCAAAGACCTTAAATATGCAATTGTTGCAAAACCCAAAGAGATTCATTTAAAACTTTAAATTTAGCTTCAACCTGGAAAGACTCAAACAGAAAGTAGGTTTTAGAAAGTTTATGTGATAAGAAATAATCTTTGGGCCCGGCAGGAGACACTGCGCTGGTAACTGCCAGAGAGAATGATCTGCTGTTCAGCAGTTATTTTTTTTTCTATATGAAAACCTTTTTTAATAAATTCACTGGATACATAAATTAAACCTGTGTAAATTCTAACTGTCTTCATCTCATCCGATCACGGCGCCGGTCTCATCTCCTCCACCCTTCAGAAACTCCAGCTTGATGTGCAACTGCTGATCTTCCATCACCTCCACCTGGTCTCCACCTTCTCAGCTCACCTTTAACCTTATGTTTGTATTATGACTTTAAACTAAACAATGTTTCTGTATGTGCTTGCTTTATCATAAAACAACAGTTGATTCCGACTGTTAAAACACAAACAACTTAGCCGTATGTCAGGTTTGTAAAGAAAATTTGTATTGATTCCAGTCATTGTTTAAAATTATAGGAAACATTGCATTTACACATATAAAATATTGCAAGTTATTAACTTAGCATGTATTTCAAATTTTTAAAACAAGGTTATCCAATTGCTAAACAACATTGTTACAATATATTTACAACTAATTTATTGGTTCTACGCTCGCCAACAAAATACAGCCACAATGTAACTGTGTGGAAACGACACCATTTCTGTAAAAACTAATAATGTAAATCAACTGAGCTACAACAAAAGGAACATTCAAAAATGTACATAATATTGGAATAATACATTGCTTCAGCATAAATGATTTAAAATGGCATTTCACAAAAAAAAAAAAAAAAAAAAAAAGGAACAATGTGTGAGAACTGAAATGTGTGAAAGACTATAGAAAACAACTAATATTGTCCTGGCATTCAGTACTGGCATTCAGGGCAGTGTCCAGGTATGTCATCAGAGTCGTAACGAGGGAACTCTCCTCATCTTCCATCTTCCAAGCCCACACAGTCTTTATATTGCCGGTTGCAGGAACAACATCTGCCTTGAATGATTCTGAAAATGTAGCCCAGCTGATCTCACCTGTTAATGAAAAACAGATTTTATGTAGTTGAAATCTAATTTCACATGTTTTAGGTGAAAAAAGTCAAAGGTCCTTACCATCTAGCCAAGCAAAGTGAGTCTTCTTCCTGAACACTGGGTCAGACACAATGGCTTCACAGCACTTGCAGGTCAATGCCAAGGTGAGGTAAGATGTGTCTCCCTGTGCCAGAATCACCTCCTGGAGAACAGCTTCCAGTTCAATCAAAGGCATCTGAAAATAATAATCATAAAAAAACACAGGTGCATTGCAAGACTCATACTGGAAGAATGGCTATGACATGATTATGAATGAATATTAAAAAATGAATAAAATTAAAACATGTATATACATTGCAGATATGTTTAAACAAGACATGATTCATTCTCCCTCAGAACAGAGCAAGGACACAGCCTGATGGCTACTAAGATAAAAGAAAAAGGTTATTATACAAATGATTGGTAGAACAAAAGGCATGTTTGAATTAATCACTGTAGATTCTTTAACTTTGTTGTTACTGTTTTGTAGGATTTAACAATTAATTATAGAAATCACAATGGCTTCCAGATAACAAATATATATTCTGCAAAAAATGAATTGAAATTGTAGAAGTGATATTGCTCAAACAGCCAAGGGCAGGTATTAACTAATTAGATTTACTCAATTACTCTGTAACTTTGACAACAACAAAAAAAATAATAATAATTAGGACAATTTTTCCAAATGTTATGCCCTTTGAGTTAATTTTGTTGATACGCAACATAATGCGAATAACTTAACTGAATGAAGAACACATTTTAATCCATTAAAAAATTAAAACACGATACACAGATAAATGTTGTTTATGTTAGGTTTCTTCTAACCTTAATTTGCTGTCTTGTATTAAAATGTTTCCTTTTTGGTTTTAAAATACCCAACAGTGCACATAACTTCATTTTTATTAATGTCTGCTGAAATAAATGGGTAATATTACATTGCACGTTATAATCAGTAAAACTACTTAATAATAGCCATTTTACCAAATACTTTGTTACTTTTAAATGTGTAGTTTGCTGCACAGTTACTAAAAATACATTGATGGGTACCATTATGTACCCATCTCTGAGTATTACACCCACTTATGATGGCAGCTGTTAGTTTATAAAAAAAAGCTGTTAGTTTATAAAAAAAAAAAATATTAAGACTTTCCAGAAATTTAACATTGGTGTACAAAAACATATTTAAAAAATATTAACCTTTAAAAATAAAATAAAATAAAAACACTAGAAAACTGATAAGTATGTAAAAAAACCATTCATTAGTGTAGTTTTGCATACCGTTATGTTGAACCATAGCAGTTCTTGCTATGTGGTTCTGAACCTTGTTGGACTCATCGGCTCTGAATGAGCAACGCGTTCATACAGCAACGCGTTCATACAGCAACGCGTTCATACAGCAACGCGTTCATACAGCAACGCGTTCATACAGCAACGCGTTCAACAGCAACAACAGCAACGCGTTCCGACTGTTGCAAAGACACGTGCATCTGTATAACGAAAATAGAAAAACAAATTTTGAGCATAAAATACATTTTTCAATGATACATTTTTCTACTTTTAGATTTTTATCTAATGGTGGCCTGCACGGAAATAATTAGCTATGCTACATGCTAACATTAGCCTTCCCGAACTACGAATTTCACTCGTTTACAGCTGTCAATTATATTTTCAAGCTAATCTAGAAAAGCGTATTGATTTACTCTGTAAAAAAAGTTTTAATAAGGTAGAAAATACCTTTTGCTGACTTCGTGGTTGTTCCATTGTGAATCGCGTGCCGATCGTCAGTGGGGAAACCTCTCAAACTTCTTCCAGTCGACCTCTTAGCCCCGCTTCTTTAAGGTATTTATACTAGTGATTGTGAAAATAGCGCCCCCTTCATTTCCGGAATGCAATAGTCCCATTTCCATATAAGGTACGAGACTGACAGTGGTCCGGCCCCGCCCCTTTCTGCAGGCTGCAGCGAAGACCCTCTCGAAATACCTGCAAAACTCCTCAACGGTGTAACTCTAAAGCCGCGGATGTGTTTTTGATCAACCAGGAACCACATGTCAGCTTAACCAATGAACAGCGTCGGGCATCGGGCTGCCTTCAGGGACAGTCGGAAATTACATTTTTCCTGGCAAATCTTTGCCGATCTCATAACTTATATAATACTTATGAGTCATAAGTATTATATTTTAAAATTACCATTTCCAGTGGGTTGGCAAGGGCTTTGTTGGGGGTGGCAAGTGCCACCACGGCCACCCCTCTGGCCGGGCTGGCCAGAGGGGTGGCCATCCAAACCTGAGTATAAATACTCCGGATTTATATTATACAAACATATTCACGTAGATGAAATAATCATGCTTTGTTTTTGTTGTTTTGTTTGTATATTTGTTTGTTCAAAGAAAGATCATCATAAATGACATGAGGCTGAAGATTGGGAATGTTATATCAGAAAAAATGAAGGAGAGCAGACTGTGCATCCTAAGGAAAGAGGAACACATTTCCAGGACAGCAGTGTTCTTATATAAAACGAGATAATTCAGAGACTGTGTGCCTGAGGGATGTAATTGTACATGCAACACTCAGCATGGAGACATGAGCTGTAGACTGCAGACATAATTAGATAAGTCACCAATAGGAGCCCGTCTGAAGCAGCAGGCAGAGGGGCTGCAGCCAGGAACGGATGAATCATAACCTTCATAGACACTGACCGCGTCATCTATAGAAAGTTTCTGGAAATCTGACTGACCCTCATGTCTTCAGGGAGCAGCGATTTACTGACACCCAGTGGGCAAGTTGGAGACAGCAACCATCTCAAAGATGGTTGCTGTGCAGCGCCCCCTAACGTGAGATAGGGGGGATGCATCATAGAGATCTGAAATTCGGTATTTAAGTATCAAGAAAAAAGTCTCTGAGAGGTATGCCCTAAAATGAACAGGGAGATGGCCATTCTGGGTCAAAGGACAAATTTTGGCCATTTTTCACATTAGAAGTTATCAAAATCATGAGTTTTTGAGCATGTTTTGGGTGTAGCCAGGTGGCAAACTTGACATACTTGCAAAACAAAACACTATAACTTTCACATGTCCACCTCAGATATTGACATATGGCTTTTGCTTTGCATTGTAGAGTTCTAACTTGTAGATACAGCAATGTTTTGATGTAGTGCCACCTGAAGGGTCAAAGGTAACAGCAGGTCAATGTTGATTTTTTCTTAAAGGTTTTAACACATCAAACTACTAATTCTGATGTCAGACAAAAATCCGTCTATCCATCGTCTTACGCGCTTTTTTTGTGAAGTCTTGAGGGGTGCTGGTTCCTATCTCCAGGGATCAATGTGCAACAGGTGGAGTCACCCTGGACAGGTCGCCCATCTTTCACAGTTCAGACAAAAATAAATACAACAGTAAAACACAAAAATCAACTTTCAAATGATATTTTCATGTATTAGGAGAATGAAGTATAAGAGTCCACTTTTTTTCATTTTGGTTCAGTTTCACTAGGTGCACCCACGTCTCATTACTGCCTCATCTGTAGAACCAAGAAATCACTTGAGAAGACATAACAGACTAGTAAACCTCAAAGCCACACATCAGACCCCAGTGAAATTATGAGGAACAATGATTTGCATTAACTGAAGAACATCTAGATGACTCTTAAGACCGTGGGGAAATTATTCTATGGACTGATCAGACAAAAGTTAAACTTTTTGTGAGTTTCGTTTCCTCTTATGTAAAATGATCAGAACGCTTCAAAAAAAAATTGTAGTGGTAGTGTGATGACCTAAGGATGCTTTTGACTTTGGGGAGCTGGACAACAAGACTGAAATGAATGCTGCTCTCTAGCAAAAAATTCAGAAGGAGGATGTCCAGCCAATATTCATAACTCTAAACTCAAGTTTACTTAGGATATGGAACAAGAAAATAATCCAAAAACACACAAATAAGTCCACCTCTGAATGGCTCATGAAGGTTTTAGAGAGGCCTACTCAAAGTTTAGTTTTAAATCTTGTTGAGATGCTGTTCTGTGAACTTAAATAGGCTTTAAAATTCTCAAGTATGGTTGGATAAAAAAATAATTCTTGCAAATAAGAGAAGTTTAAAATTCTTCCTCACTGATGTAAAATACTCATTACCAGTTTTCATAAACTCTTGATGATAGTTATTACCATCAAGGGTGACATAACCAATAATTGCCTCACTGCTTTCTTTGGGATCTGTGTGTTAATGATGGCAAACATTTCATTCGGCTGAAATGATTAATGAGCTGTCAGTGGCGAAATTAACCAGATGGGGTTTATTTTCCATTCTTCAATGATTTCCAGTCTTATTAAACCAGAGGGTTCTTAATGGTTACACGCTCTTTGGACATCAAATTACAGGATTTTGTTCAGAAAATGTAATTCTCAATTGGTGCTCACATGTTTCATGTTCAAGTGGTAAACTCCACAGAAAATAGAATAAGTTGAGTTGCTTCCATTCATTTTATATGTAAAAATGAATGGAAGCAATATGAAAGGAAATATGAATTTCCTTTTCTTTATTATTATTTTAAAACTGACACATACCTACTTTGCAAATTTCATTATTTTAGTGATAATGTATTGTGAAGCATCTTTACTGATAGAGCTGAACATTGGTGCAGTTGTTTACACTGCTGCTTTACAGCAGAAAGTTTTGGGTCACACATCCTGGCTGTGGTTCTCCCTGCATGGGGTAAGGCTCATTAAACATACTCAACTACATGAAATATATTGTCCACTAGGTGGCAGCATCACACAGTCAAAGCACTGTTGTTATACGAGGAAAATGCTAATTTTCACGATGAAGATGCCTCTCTCTTTTTGTACTAACGTTGATTAGGTTGAATGAACTCACTCTATCCACACACACACACAGCCACACAGCTGATCTGAGGTTTGAGGTGATTAAATGGATTCAGACTTGGCTGATGTAAATGATGTCATTTACATCACAGAGTCAGAGAGGTTACACAAACGTGTTAGTCCTGCTGATCCCCTTTTTAGTTTAGTTTAATTTTCAGTGAGATCATCTGATGCACAACTCATGACAATTTAAATTATGGTTGGAATAGGTCATCATCCTGCAGCAGTGTGTGACCAGCATGACGAGGTGGTGCCAAACGGTTCTGCATGGTTATTTGTGGTTCCCCATGCACTACTGTTAGATTGTCAAACTGCAAATATGCCTTGTTTGTTCACAGTCCCACAAGTGATAGTAGCAGAAAATGACATTTGGTCATGGCAGAGAGGTTTTGGCTAATGTTTCATAGGCAAACCTTCACAGTCAACTCCGCTGCTAAAACACATTTTTCTTACAAATGTGGCACAAAATGCTTTTTTTTTTTTTTTTTTGATAAAAAGCATTGTTGCAACAAAAATCTAATAAATGGTAAAATGGTAAATGGCTTGTATTTATAGCACTTCATACTATAGTCATCATTCACGCACTGATGGTGGATAGTAGCAGCAGCTGGCCTGGGGCAGTCTGAAAGAAGCAAGGCTGCCATACAGTGGCGGCACCAGCAGCAACAGTCGGGTGAAATGTCTAACCCAAGAACACAAGGGCAGAATTAGACAGAGAGGGAATCGAACCGATTGTGGGACGAACTCCTACCACTCTCACCACCATCTTCCAACCAAAATCAAAACATAAACCAAACACGTCCTTGTTTATTTCTAACTGCACCAAATTAACATGAGGATTAAATCGGGAGAAGATCAAATTGAAATTCTCCCAGATCATGTTTACTATGCATGGAATAATGAAATAAGATGCAGAGGAGACCACAGTGGAACATTGGAAACAGGGAGCATATTTTTTGTGTAAGAATCTCATGGGAGCACAGAATAACCGTTCAATTTTATAAAGAAATTATTGTATCTGTCAATGCGGTGTATCGGCAGACTTTCCTAATATCTTTTTAGAAAATATTGTGAAACTTTTAAAGCATCATTTTTTTTTTTTACAAAGTTACCAGACTGTTGTAGAGCAGCAGATTCACTGCTCTTTTCTTGTGGTACTATTTGAGTTTAAAATTTTCTTATACAAAATATTCTTTTTTTTGGCTCCAGGGGCCTTTTTTTGATAGGGAATTGACAAGAAGGTGGATTATGAGAGAGAGATAAAACACGCGGTAAAGGCCAGCTGGATGGGAAGCAGGACTGAGGCCAGATGTGTGGCCACTGACAAGCACCTATAAAGTGTCAAACAAATGAATGGACCAATTTTAGAGTACTTTCTTTGGTTTCTGGTCTAAACATAATGGCTTCTTTTATCATGTTTTTAATGTGCAGCACTTTAGTCTGAGCTTCTGCTCACTTAATCTCAACACAAGCTAGCTGCCCAGACATTTTTGAAAATCCCTTGTTTCCCTAATGCACCCAAGCAGATGTTTAGCTAATTTTCTTGCATGTACATAATGTTATACATATGCAGACCAGTGATGGCTGTGAAAATGAAAGGATTTGCAAGGAGCTGGCATGTATAGAATGCTAGGAATGAGCAGGTGGAGTAGTGGGTTAACAGTGGCAGAACAACAGCGGACTCAGAGGATGCCTCATAGAGGCATTAGACAGCACATGATAGATTTTGACAGGAACTATAGTGTGTGCTTAAATGAAGTGCATTGACAGGGTGCTGTAAATGCCTGGAATGTGGTGCATACAGATGCCACAGTGGCCAGCTGTGGGAGAAAATGAGAGTGTCCACAGCAGTCATTCTGCACTGTTGTAAAGATGCAGAACAATTAACTTTCCAGCTGCCAGGCTCAATGCAAACCAAAAATAGTCCTGGTAATACTATTTTACTGTCACTCACTGTTAGCATTGCTGCCTGTAGCTGGCCTGAATGAGCACATGACCATTCCTGATGCTTTATCTGGTTCCTAACTGGTAAACTTCAGCTGTCACTGTCTACTTCATTGTTGTACGTCTGTTACTTGGACTACCCTATGTCAACTGATACAAAACATTTCTGGAATTATTATTTTGACAGGGCAAACGGGAGAGTATTTGAGACCTTTCATGAATCAACTTTCCCTTTTCTACTACTGTTATTTAAGTTCAATAAAGGTCATCAAATTTCTGACCTTTAGATTTTTTTTGTGATAGGTTTATTAAATTTGAACAATTTATGTCTACAAAATATTTTGGTAACATATTAACAAAATGTCTATGCATTTTTCCTAAATAAAGTGCAAAAACTTATCAAAATATCATTTGAGAGTAAATCTAAATAATCTTTTTTGAAGTAGAGTTGAGAAACTACATAAGTAAACAAAATGTCAATCTGAAACTAAAGTCTCTCCCCAACCAGGATAACATCGATCCCATATTGATACCAACTCAGTATCAGTATCATCATTTGGGAGAACTGGAGTCCTAATTCAAGTCAAAAACGGAGAAGCATCAGTTAATATAACCCGCCATCATGCGCCAGTTTAGCTATGGTTAATGGTTATTAATATTTATTGTTAATAGATAGATGCTTTCGTCTTAGTCAGAGATTAAAACCTTTGTTAAACAGCACAGATGATGCGTTGCAAATAAAGGTCAATGAATTGAAAAGGGAGTGACAGAAGAGTGAGCAGGATGGGAGGGGAGGTACAGGAGGAGGGAGGGGAGGCACAGAGACCCTGGCGGACAGCAGAGGGAGGTTGGACCGGGAACAATAGAGAGGAACGAAGCCAGCCTTGAAACAGCAAACAAACCGAGAGGGTGACGGAAAGAAAGGAGCCCAGAGGGGCTGATGGAGGGAGAGGTGCACACGGAGGACATGTGAAGAACACAAAGGTCAGGGCTTCGCTTTCTCTCTTCATTATCGGTGGATTGGATTAAACCGGATTCCGGCATGAACCCCGCAGAAGCGGCCGAGGAGGCGCCCAGCGACCCCGACACCGACGCCTTCTACAAAACAGGTAAGGAGAACGGGTGCGGATCATACGCAATCTACAACAACAAAAGCATCAGATCGGGCTGGTTTTACCAGAAGCACCTGGAGGAGCGTTTGGAGCCGGAGCCGGAGCCTGGGCAGGGGCACCGGGATGCAGAGAGGAGCGGAGAGCCGCGTCGGGCACCGGTGGAGGAGATCAGCCCTCCCCACACGAACACACAATCCTGATTCACAACGCTTACACACATGTAAACCTGGAGGTGTGTGTTTGGTTCTGTGTTGGTGAGAGCTAATGCTGTTGATGGTCTCTGCTGGAGGAACTGGAGAAGTGACATCAGAGAAGCAGCTGAAAATGTCAGGAAATACAGTCCAACATGGTGCTTTAATCTTCTCTCAGTGTTTGTGTGTGTGTGTGAGTGTGTGTGTGTGTGTGTGTGTGTATGAGAGAGAGAGAGAGGGGTGTGTGTTTATATTCTGTTCTTTCGGAAATAAAACACACATGATGTCTGATTTAACCGATCTGAAATCAGACTATTCCAGGGAGGATGAGGAGGAGGAGGAGGAAGAAGAGGGTGTGTGATGATGGAGGCAGTGAGATGAATCCTCTATGGTCCTGATAACTTGGGTCGTCAGTAGGTTCCTCCTCCTTCCTGCTTCTTTTTGTGTCCAAAGGTGTAGAAAAGGAGAGAAGCTGGGGGGTGAGGGGTGGTCCTGCAGGAGAAGCTGCTACCACATGATGTCTTGTGGCTCTGCAGCCAGACTCAGATAAATCATTTAGCAGAGAATCCATTTCATTGATTGAGTCCGTCAGAAAGCAGATTCTCAGAGTTCTCTCTGTTCCACCTGCTTCCAAAAAAGCTGCTTGTTTTCACATGAGATTCTGATGGAACATCTTTTCCCACCTTCAAATTCAGTGATAAATAATTAATGACGAGGGAACAATGTTGTAAACGACTAATTTCAGTGAAACAGGCAGAGTGGTGTTGTTGATGAGTTCAGGTGATGGGATTATGCACAGCAGTAAGGGAGCGTGACACACCCTGAACCTGCTGAGAAGCTCCTGATGAGCAGAGCCGCCTGCAGAGCTGTCTGACTGTACACAGCAGAAATGTAAGCTTGCTTCTCTCTTCTTGCTCCATCACGGTTGTTGACTGTCAGCTGGCCCACTTCATACAGACAGACAGATATGAAGTCTGTTGGTTGACTCACATGTAGGCTGAGAAAATTGAGTCGCACTCAAAGGTGAACTCAGTGAGCTTCTGAAGATCTGGTGCTGTTTGGTATTCACAGTTTTATGTCTATATGATAATAATAATACATAAAAGTTTTATAGCTCTTTTTCAGACTCACAAGATATTTTTCTATGTACATGCACAATAGATAAAAGGAAGATAATCATTTTGATTTCAAGCAGAACTTATCTCTCATCCAGCAGCAGAACGTCTTGAACTGGGTTTAGTTGCAAACACAGACGACGCTGTGCTTGTAACACAGCATCTACTTTGAGTTATTTTTTCTCTTGGATTTGTTTGTTTTCTTATATCTTATCATTGCATTTTATTCTTTGAGCTAATTCCTCTATACTAGTCGTTTGTATTTTGGATTTATTCAGTTAGATTAACATTTAACATTAATTTATTTATTTGTGCTGCCATTCAGGTTTACTTTCCCCTTCATTCTATTCTGCTCCACATCTCAGCTGTTAATAATCTCATTTTCTTCTACCTGCTCATTCCCCAGCTGCATACCTGTACTTAGTGTTCCTGGTTCCTTGGTCATTTCCACTTCATCCTCAGTATACTAAGACCTCCAGTCTCATCATTTCCCACTAGCTCCTTGCATTGATCTCAGATTTTCTCTGCTGCAGCTTCTCCTTTCTGTATGTATAAGCTCATGTTTTGTCTTCTGATACACTTCTATAAACTCTCCACATAGGGTTCTGACTATCTAATACTTTATATCTATGCAAACAGTGATCAAACTTACTTGTAAATATAGTTATCAAAACATGAAATAACTCATCTAATTAGCTGTGGACACCACAGCTACTATGGATATTCCTCTGAAATGTCTCCAGTACCAGATCCAGGTGTCCTTTTTGCCCCACAGTCAGCTGACAGTTCTTGAAATAAAAATGGGAGCTTAAAGGGGGGAGATGGAGTAATGTTCATCCACCAGCATCACATCTGTTATCTCGAAGCAAAAAGGACTTAGTGATTTAACACAAAGCAAAGACAGAAGCAGCAGCCCAGTCTGAAGGTGCCAACAGAGCGGAACCATCAGATGATCCTCCTGTAACGACCTAATCCATAAAATGCATTAATCAGCAGAATCTGATGCAGGGCGAAGCATGCTGAGGATGGCACACAAAGGCTTTTTCTGAAGTTAAAGCACTAAAGACATTTGGACAGTCTGCCTGAGAAGCATGACTTAGAAATCGGCTAGAAATAGAAGAAACTACTAACTCGTTTTATCAAGGTGCCATTGAATCAATTTAAATTGTTTTGTTTGTTTTGTTTTTTCCCCAAATTTCTCCTTTTCTTTTACTTTTCTTAGTTCCATTTTTTTCATTCTAACTGTATTTATCATCCCAAAAAGTGTTATTATCCACAACAAATAAATAAAATCTATTCATTGTGTGTAAAACATAGAAACTCACAAATTTCAGATTTGAAAAGAAGAAAATCTTTCTCTCATAACACAAAGATATTTTATGTTTTGTTGGAATGGTGGTGATGGTGGTAAGTGTTGGTCCCACTGGTTTGATTCCCGCTCTTTGGGCAGTTCACCTCACTGATCCCGCCTGCTCATTGTTGTCAGAGCAGTAGTATTTACTGTCAGTGTGTGAATGGATGAATAACTGAATGTAGTGTGAAGTGGTTTGGGGTAATCTGGACTTGATAAAGTGCTGTACAAGTACAGATCATTTACCATCCATAAGCACCTGAATGCTGCTGCTGCTGCTCTCTCTTTAATAACAGTAGCAGCCAGCTTGTATTTTTGCTCTCCCATTTGTCTGATAACTTTGTAATGTGTCTTTTCATTTCATGTATCTTAATATCCGTTGTAATTAGATACTACAAGTATTTGCTAAATATCAGTTACCTCATCTTGTGTGTCACAGTTTGATTTGGAAATAAAAGTCCCTCCACTGCGTTAGAATAAAACCATTAGGAGGTAAAGTAAAAATGAATCTGAACCTCAGTTAGATCTTAATACTGTTATAATAGAGCATCTCTCACACATTGTCTATCAGCTCAAAATACAAGAAAATATTGCACAGCATGGCACTACTCAGGTGATGTCTGTTAATCTATTAGACTGTCTGTTGTAAGAAGCTTCCATTTACAGAAACGTCACCCTATTGATTATCTCCTCTCTCACCTTAGCTGTAAACTCAAACTCATTTATTAAACTGTGTATATCCCAGGTGGTGCAAAAACTTAAGTCCGAAATAATTTTTTTTTAATCACAGTGTGTGTGTGACTAGTCAGACAATTTCTTGCACTGACATTTTGCAGAAAATAAAACCTGAATTCAGAAAATTCATACTGTCATCAGCAACTTATCCAGTTGGCTACAGTGAAACAATAACCAGTGAAAAACAGGCTCTATGTCAAAGGAAGGTCATGTTGGTATTAAGAGTAACTGCTGAACAAATAACAGCAGGAAAACGCCATCACTGCAATGTGAAAACCCAGCCTTTTCCCAGGAAGCGCTTAGTTTCATGCTAATCAGTCGCATGTAAATAGTGTTCCAAATAATCAGGAGGAAACAGGAAGTGACATCAATGCATGGATACTTCTATGCGAGCAATCAGAGAGTGTTAATCAGAGCAGCTGTCTGTCAGTAGCTGCTGCTTTTGTTACGCTCCCAGAAACCTGAATTCTTATTCTGTGAACAAAACAGCAGAAATCAGTAGAGCTATTGTGGTGTTTGTTAAAAGCAGACAGGCATGTTGGGAGATTCAGACTACTTTTTCAGCTAGTGGTGATATAGCTGCAATGCTAAACATGTCAGCGTCCTGCTGACTGCTGTCAACCTCCTCTCTGTAGGATCCAGCTGGAGAAACCGCCATCGCCGTTTCCCGCTTCGTTTGGTCTGTGCACCATGTGTGTTCCTTTTATTCCAACAGTAAATGGTGAATTGACACTAGCTGAGCGTACAAGTGGGTAATTAGGCATAATTTTCATGACTAATCTGCAAAAAGTCATGAGTAATATCTGTTGCCATGGAATGATTAGTAGAGACAAATGGTGGCAGCTCCAGCAGCTACTCAGTCAGTTTTACTCTACTGAAAGTCAAAGATATCATCTTGATGCTTGGAGCTGCATGCAGAGAAAGACGACTGGGCTAAAAGTTTCTCAACGCAAACTGAGCATCTTGACTGTAACATGAATACGTACCATGCAGATGGTTTTTTAAATGCTTTTAAAAAACCTTAACAAACTCCTATAGTTAAAATGCAGACACAGCTGTACAAACTACAGACAGTGTTTAGAACTGGTAATTAAAAGAAAATGCCATTACTTCCAGTGACTGCAGGCGACTGAGGATGGCAAGCTGGTGAAGATGGTTTGGATGGACAGAAAATTACAACTGCTTCAGAAAATTGCTCTGTTGCCTACAGGAGGCATAACGGATGGTGAGGGTTTCTTATGCAGTGCAAGCTTTTATTCTGTTGCTTGGTGATATTTTCTTAGCTCCAAAACTACTAGATTTAGGAAAACAACAGATTCGGTCTTTCCAGACAAACTCACTTCTCAGTAAAGCCTTAATAAAGATACCCGTCATAAAGATAAGATAAGCATCAGGCTCTTTTAACTGACCTGTGTATAGCTTCTCTTTATTTGAGCTGCTAAATAATGACTTATTAATAATTACGTATTACTCGAAATATATTGTAATATGTTACAATATATTAATCCCCCAAAATATTTCCAATATATCATATATTGTAAATAAATGGAATTATATATTGATGGTACATATATTATACCATATATTAATGTAATATATTGAAACATATAGGAAAATATGTTTATGTTTGGCAATATGGAGGTGGCTAGTAAATGATAGTGTACCTTATATGGGTGTTTTTCTCAGTAAACAAACTGTTGAGTCAAATTAAAATTGAAATATTTAGATATGAGTTTGGTTCAGTGTCCCAGATCTAATTCTTAAAAAGAAAAAAAACATTTTAAGACTCTTCATAGAAACATGTTTTAATGAGTAACTATCATTAAAATTCCCCATGAATATTGATTTATTGTAGTGCCTCTCATCACAAGATATGCATTATTTAAAATATATTGATTTTTAAACTTTTTTTGGTTTTCCATGTCCTGGATGGATGACAACAGACAAGTAGACAGAAAAAATTAACTTAAACGTAATGTTCATAGCGTCAGGGTTTTAATAGAAAAATATTCAGATTTTATTTCATGACTTCAAAGACTGTACATTGAAGATGGCAAGGAATACAGGCAAAAAACATATTTTCAGCATGTTTAGGCATTGACTTTACAGCAGAGTTATACACCAACATTATGAAGCTGACTGGGAATAAAAACAAAAACAAAACAAACAAAAAAACAAAACAGCTTAATCTGAACCTGACTGACCTGTTCTGCCAAAATCCTCTGTTCTGTAAGGTTCTTCTCTTCTAACAGTGGTTTCTGATTAGCTCTCTCATTAGAAAACCTACACCATATGAAAAAAAGTTAGCTAAGCTCAAAAAATTATAATCAGTTGTTATTTCGGGCAATTTAGTTATATCAAGAAATTACGCTTGTCGTTATTTTCTTTCATTCTTACCTGTCAAAGGTAATGTCCATGCAGCACATGAATTATCACCCTCCAATCACTCCGCTGCCAAATTCAAGATGGTGGTGACATAACGCAAGACTCAATGTTCAGTGAGCCATCTGCATGTACATTTGATGCAGGTACAGATAAATGTTGACATTCATTTCTCACTGATGAGAGGCATTTAAAAAAGGATGCAGACAAATTACAAGCTTCATAAAATTCAAAGTATACTGTACAACACAGTATTCACTTTTTATCAGTTATGTTTTTGCTTTTAATTGAACTTAACAGTGAATAGGATTAGAAACCTCCAGTCACAAAAAAAAAATGGTATCAGTCAAAATACCATTTTTATAAAGATCGGTAATCGACCAGAAAACTGGAATTGGTGCATCCCTACTTGGTAGTTCTGTTACCTCACAGCAAGAGAGTTCTGGATTCAAATCCCAGCTTGGGGTCTTTCTGCATGCTGTTTGCACGTTCTCCCTGTCAGGTACCTTGGGGTTGGGATAATTAATCTGTTTAAATTGTCTTTAGGTGTACGTGTGTGTCTGTGTAAGTGTGTGTCTGTGTCCAGGAAGTGACCTGCTTCTCTCCAACCACTACTGGAAATAATCACCAGCTCCATCATGACCCTGCAAGGATAAGCATGTATAGACAATAGATGCATAGATGTAAGGTTTTGATTTTGGCTTATTCTGAGTTTTCTTTCTAGGGATACATTGAAACTCATTGAGACTCATTTGTGTAAACAATAAAAGAACAGGAAGAGAATTGATTTTCGTAGTATTTGGAGTACATATCAGAGATAATAAATGCAAAGATTGATTAAACCGGATACGAAACCCGGATAGCGGAAGCAAAATGTCAGTATTGCTGTCGAAGCTCATTTCTGCAAAAAGCACAGCAAAGTCTTTTGACCAACCACACATTTTGCAAAGATCTGTGCAAAATGTGTTTCTTTGACCTGAGCCTGGTGTCAAGAAGCAGAGGAGGTGCTTCCCTGCGAACAAAATGACACAATTTTCACCACGCGGCACCATCTATAAGGGCCGGTTTTGATGCTTCAGATGTAATATGTGATTCCAGTTTTTTTTTCTCCAAGGATTTTTTTTGGCTCTAGTGGCCCATATTTTTTGAAAGTCGGCTGACAGGAAAGAGGGGGCGTAGAGAGCGAGGAAGACATGCAGCAAATGTCGCCGGCCCCAGGAGTCGAACCCGACTAAGGCCTGAATACGTAGGTTGTGCTAACCCCCTACGCCACCACAGCACGCCGTGATCCCAGTTCATAAACCTACACAGAACACCTACTGGGTTATTGGGATATCCATCTCATTGTTTGGCCAAATCCCCTGGTATGTAACACAGTATCTTATCCTGGACTCAGATAAAGTGCTGTTTGTTGAGGTTTGGCTTCTAGGTCTAAGAGACAAACAGAGTAGAAGGAAAACCCCACATGCAGAGACTTGACCAGAGCCTTGTCCTAATCAGGATCTCCTCTGCAGCTTCTCTGGCTCATCAGGAGAACCATGGAGCTGCTGACATGAGCTGGGCTTCCCCGGTATTTTGGGAGTGAGTACTGCTCCTTTAAATGAAACATCAGACCTGAGTCATGTTGAAGAAACTTGGCTGGAGGAGCTCCGGATCTAATATAGAAGGGTGTATGTAGGCGTCTGTGTGTGTGTTATTAGAAACAATAGGTTGCTGATGCTGCAGAGGGAGGCAGGGATTCCCTCTTTCCTTCCTTCCCCCTCTTTGTCTCACTCGGACTGAAGGCCAATCGCAGATGGGTGTGAAGAATACACCCATCACACTCACACACATGTACGTTTGTGTGTGCTAGCAGCAGAAAGAGGGAGAGAGAAGCATCTTAAGTGGATTTGGTCTCATTACCCACCAGGGGACAGAGAAGAGCGACAGCTGGAGAGAGAGTGTTAAATAGATAAATACAAAGGATTTCCTCTCCTCCTCCATTTTGTGTCCTCTCTCTCAGTCATTAAGCAGCTGGGTGGTGTTTTACAGTGTATAGTTCATGCACGTTTATTTCAGTTTAATCAATTCCATACATTAGAGATGTGTGGAATTGTGTGTAATAGCAGCTGATTGGTGTGAGGTAATAAGCCTTGATGTTATTAATGACTATGTGCAGGTGTTGGCAGTTTGTCAGTGTCTGCTTCAGTGAGGAGGAAGCAGGAAGCTTTTCGTCAGCCTGACAGCAGCACTGACTGGCCACAGAGACACACATCAGTTTTCAGTCCAACAGCCGCTGGAAATATGAGAAATACACAATCTTACAGAAAACAAAAAAATAAATAAACCCCTGGGAACTTTAAACCTGGACAGATAAATCTGGTTAAACAAACCAATATGAGTTTTTTGTGATCATTTGATTTTTATAACATGTTTTAATAATGATGTGTTCCCTTTAAATGATACCTGTCAAGGATTTGAGTTTCTAGAATATGGGGTGAAATACAGTTGACAGTTTGATGAAAGCGAAATAAACAAAAAGAGAAATGGTTGAAACCCACATGAATAAAAAAATTCACTGCCAATAACAAACAGCTTATTTAGACCCTTACAACCACAACAGCCTGGCTCCTCCTCCTCATGCTTTTCACCAGCTGGGTCACACACTGCTGTGGGACAGCGTCTCATTCTTTATCAGCCATTATTCTTTATAAACTGCCAAATCCTGGACGTATGGAGTCAGGTGGTATACTCTGTTGGCAATGCTGCCAACAGAATTCAAGCATGACATTTTGTCATGATTCCATAGATTATGAAAAAAGTTTATTTACTGTCCATTAATATGTAGATTAATATATAAAACTTAAACAGAGAAATGGCTGGGTGTCATCAATATCGAAATGAAAAGAAATCCTATAGATTTAGGTAACATTTCTTAGTGGAAGTATATAAAAGGACAAGACGACTGAGCTCAAAGGAGTGAGGCTGAGAAATGATGTTCAGTTAGGGGAGATGAGGTGAACAGGAGAACTTTAAGGTGTTTTTCTGGAGGACTTTAGAATGAATGGTGTTGAAGCCCAAATTTGCCCACATCAGTTCTGAATCACCATCAGAGTTTAGAGGAAACAACAACTCATTTCTCAGTTTCAGCAAGGTACCCCCCCACAAAAAAACAACAAAAAAATGGCTAAAAATATTTCGGGAACATGTTGGGCATGTGAAAATATATGCAGTAAACTTCTGTCTATCAAGGTTGGACTCTGAGGAACAGCTGGGTGGCTGCAGGCTTGAAGCATAAGAATTTGTGATGATTTGAATCATGGTGCCAACTATTTTAAATGCATCTTTGATGAGGAGGAGCATAATCATATACAGATGATTTGACTAGTCTGTATCTAGACTATCTACAGATACAGATGATGCAAAGAAAGATTCTTTATATGATCAAGACAATTATGGACAACCCTTATCATCCTCTTCATGAGACTTGAAGAAAAACGGAGCATCTTCAGTCAGAGGTTTCTTCAAATTCATTGTAATACAGATTGCTACAGGAGATCTTTCCTGCCAACAGTTATCACCATCCACAATAACTGAAGAATTTGAACTAAATGAATCACAGCAACTTTGAATTTTCCTCTGACGTCAAACAAATATTTTTGAATGTATATTTGAAGCTAAGTTTAACAACTAAGGTGGATTTGTTTTGCGCCAGATAAAGTTTGCTTTAAAGTTTACTTTTATGACTACAGGACTGTTTAAATGTACAGATGTTGCCTCCTTTATTAACATAAAATCACTTGTTTTTGATATCACATTTTTTCTTGATTTAGAGATGAGAGTAAAGAACATTTGTTACCACATTAAATCTTTTTGTCCTGATTTAAATTATTTTTTTAAGGGGTCTATAAAGTATAGAAGCAGGCTAAAACCTTGCTGAGATCTTCTCAAGAACGGAGATGAGGCTACATGTTTGCTCTTGATGTTTGTCAGTGTACTTACAGCTGGTAGCTCATATTCCAGAATACAGACTGCAGCTGCTACGAAATATGAGAGGATATTAGAAATTTGGCAATGAATACCTGCCAAGTAAAGAGAAAAAAGAGAAAGTGCAGTTCAGCAGTGTTTTATATATTTTATGTGTATGTTTTATATTGGGACATAATAAAAAACTCTTGTCTTTAAGAATTCGTAAGATTATTTTTCAACAAAATTTAAAAAGGTCATTCAAAAAAATTAATTGATTCAAAATTTAGGACAAACTGCACAAACTCTGTTTGGAGGAAACCTGCTTATCAAAAAAATCTAAGCATATAGCAAGAGATGTTTATTAAATGTTGAATTATGGTCAAAAAGGTTAATTTATGGTTAAGGTCGATTTGATGGTGAATCAACCATCAAACAATCGTCAATTCTAGCCAGTTAACTAATGTCGTTGAATCAATGTTGTTTTATGGTTGAATTATAATTATTGAACAAATAATCCAGTGTTTTTCAGCCTTGGTCCTCCAGTCACACTGCCCTGCATGTTTTAGGCATTCTCCTCCTCAATCAAATAAAGCCCCAAATTAATGTGGCATCTTTGCTCACGATGAATGAAGTAAACTAATGATGAACTGGACATGAATGATAAGTAGTATACTTTAACTGTCATTAGTTTGGTTTGCATGTTTGCTTTCTTTATTCAACCCCATAGTTAAATGGATAAAATCTTGATGTCACATTCCTATGGTCCATGCTTGACATATTTATTAGGGTCCTACTGGAAATAAACAGTGTGCTTGGCTCTCAGCAATTATTCATCATTCTCACAGGCAGGGTGTGAGTGTTTGCTGTGAAGAGGTGGCTCCCCTGTGGCTGGCTGAGCTGTCAGAGAGCTGATAATGATGCTGAGAGCCACTCAGAGTCGTACCTCCTTCATCTCTGATTGATTCTTTTGTCTCATTGGCTTTAAAGCAGGACAACTTGATGTTATCACACCTGTGGTTTGCTGTTGCTGCTGCTAATTGATCAGATGATTGAAAAATAATGACTAGTTAGATTATTGATTAATCCTGTATTATGGTTAATGGTCTTAACTGTGACAATGCTGCTTGTCTTTATTCCCTGTTTTTGTTTGAGTCAGAGAAGCTTGTGTGAAGGATGCCTGGATGAGGTTTGTGCTAATGGTTCAATCTGAAAACAGCAGACTGTACAGAGGTTGTGGCTCCTCAGCTATGACCTGCTGATGGCTTCTGTTGGATAATTTGTAAATTGAGTTTGGACTGATTTACGCACTTCTCTTGCTAACATGTGAGTTGTCAGTAATTAGCCTCTTATTCTGTACTACACAGCAGTAAAACACTTTATTGCCTTCTCTTAGTAAACAAGGAAACCGCTTCGTGTTTATGTGCATGTCTGCCAAAAGCACAGAACATAGGAGGTTTAAGAAAAGCATGTGTTCTTAGCCAAATGTGATCACAACAGAAAGAAGCAGGAAGGGACTTGCTTGTTAGGCCAGTTCAGATTTGGTTTTACTGAAGAAGCCAAAGACTATTTAACAGATGTGAAATCTCTAATGACTGGTCCTGTGACATATTTGTGGCCAGCTGCGAGAGTTTATGTTCCTTATAAAGAAAAACAAACAAAAAACTATGTTAGTTTGTCATATGTTCATAATGACGAGCAGCTGCTAGCTTTAAAAACCTGAAATATCTGAGCAATTTCAGCCTTTAGCTGCCTCATGTGTTCACACAGGGCTGTACATGTGAAGTCTACAACCTTTGTTAAGCATATTACTGTGACTCTGATGCAGGAAGTATCTCAACAGAATGCTTGAGGCCACATGGCTCTCCCTCTCTTGATATTTTGTTTCTTTCATTTTAAAAAGCAAAACAATTAAAGGATAATTTTTATTCTTTGGTGATTCAGCAATAGGTTTGTGATTAGTTACATAGATTTGTAGTTAAAACTCTTTACGATAGAATCCCCAAGCATGTATCCTAATGTTTGTACAAAGATAGTTTGATGAAATGTTATATGAGGGAGAACTTCTCTGTATATTAAATCAGAAGCCTGATTTCAATTTCATTATATTATATAATATCAAAAGTGACATCTTACATAGAGCACATAAGCCATTACACATAATTCAAGAATGATGCAGTCTCATCATTCTTATTACTTTCAGAATTCTTAATGTCTTTAGTCATTTTCACACCTGATAGTTGACTTGTTTCGGAGTCCATTTTTGTCTTTGGCAAATTTATCAAACAAATCCTCTTCAACACAATCATATTAAATATTGTCATATGAAACAAACATAAATAATTTAAGTTTGACAAAGTTGACTTGATTACATTTAAAAAATTAACAAAATTTTTTTTTAAGTCGGAGCTCAATTCTCTTTTTTCAGAGTAGTGCTAATTATGCGCACCATTTTGATTGTATTTACCCATAATGCACTACACTATATTATGTTTCTTGTTTTTGGAGCGGTCTCCGGTCTTCTTGGCGTTCACATATGCATTCGAACTGCACCACAGTTGACTTCAACCAAACCAAGACCATGGTTTTTAGGCTGAGCAGAGTTTGCCTTTTTGGTCCGCATCACATGTTGGTGCAGATTTGTTGGCTATACATCCATGATGTGAGTCTTCTGTCCAACCACATCCAAGAGGTCATCTGTAGGACTGTGGAGGCCATTGGAGTGCAGGGAACTCATTGTTATTTTCAAGAAACCAGTTGAAGATGATCTGAACTTTAGTCATAAACTATTGCTGGAAATAGCCATCAGAAGACCAGTGTTACCATAATGGGGTGGACATTGTCATCAACAATGTGGGATTTAAGTCATGGTTAAATTTATATTAAGAGGCATAAACGATGCCCCCTTAGTATAAAACCACCAGCCTTAAGGGTTTATACTGTTCAAGGCAGGATGGATCTATACTTTTGTTGTTCCCATCAGAGTTCTCATGTTCAAAGGGGGTATCCACATAAAACCTGTAATCTTTGACTGCCCAACTGCTCAGAAATTTTCAGCCTCATCAACCATAGAAGAAGTGTCACTTCCATTTTACGTTTACGCATGCAACATGCTGATGTGAGTGAGACATGTACATAGTACTGCATGAGATTTTTCATGAGCGCTGTCAATCCAGGTACGTTGGTAAACGTGTGCATTTTTATATGGTGAGCTTTTATGAACATGTCCAAAAGATCTGTGGCAGTCTGACATTTGTGGTAATGAAATTGTGTATGTTCAATGTGCACTACAATGGTTGTGGAGTGTTCTTTTCCTTTGATATCGTATTTTAGAGACCATGAAAACAGCATTCAGATATGAGGCAGAATACAACTTTCAGAAGTTATTGATCATTGCTTGTGAGTCAAAAAGGGAGATGTGAAGCAGTTTAAATAAGCAGCCTATCTTCATGAAGCTGATTTTTCTCCTCATTTGAAGTTCTTACATTAGTCAAGTCAAAATACCTTGAGGCTCGACTGACTCAGTCTGTTTTAATGTCTGATCTGTTCTCAAACTCATCTGTCCAGCTTGTTGAGTGTTCATTTGTTTTTTCTTGTTTCTGACTGCTTGTTGCCCTTCATTTAGCTCAAGTTGAGCTTAAAGCTTTGAATCTCTCAGACATATGAAGATTTAGTGTGTGGTTTGGCTTGAGTCTCTGTGTGCGTGTATTTGTGTATGCGTGCGTGTAGAAGAGTGTGTGTCAGAGTTGAAAAACACTCCAGTCCAACCACAAGTGGTTCTTTGCAAGAGACTAAGCCTACTATAATGTGTGCAGTCTGAACCTGAATTTCATTCATTTTCATAGTTGGGTTCATAGTTTCCTTGCAGACTGGATGTATCCTGCAGCTGGAACTCATTCTTTACACCCTTCTTTTTACTCTGTCTTTCCTCCATTCCTGTTGTTGGGTTGTGTTCATTTCCTACATTTGCATCTTTTCCTTATTCTCTAGTTTGGCCTCCACCTTCTTCTGGCACCTGCTTAATGTGAATCACTTCGAAAAGAGCACTAATTAAACCTTATTCATCCTCTAAGGAGGCTGCACTCCCCAAACACACACACACACACGCACACACACACACACACACACACACACACACACACACACACACACACACACACACACACACACACACACACACACGCATATAGGAGGAACATTTGTGTGAGACTGTAATTGAGAGAACAGAACCTGGCTTACTGTGGAGTATTTATAGAACAGAGGGAATGAAGAGGAACCATTAATCTCTAATATTTGTCCCCTTAGGATACGAGTATCATCTGATCTTCTGGGCTTTACATCTGCTATCAGAGAGGAAAGCCTCACTGTTCTGAGGCTTTTGATGCGCTTCCCAAAGGGAGTAAAAAAACATTAGTTTGTCACCAGAAAGGCTTGTGTATAACGTTCTGCTTGTTGGCTATACTACTCAGTGTTGCTAAAATGTATTTTATCTTGCCCTTAAATGATCACAAAGGCAATATAACATTTTTTTTCTGAAAAGAAATCAGTGCAGGTAAAGATTACAGAAAAAGGAGAGGAAATGCAGCAACAGCAGCATCCCTGAGAGACGAAGAGACTGAACTAAAGTCGATACAGAACATGATGGCACCAAAGGTTGAGCATGAAAGCAGGAAAACTTCAAAGACAAATTTTTTGAATATTCAGCTAAATATTCAAAAAAAAAATTATATATATATCCATCCACCCATTTTCTGACCCTTCTCCCTAACGGGGTCGGGAGTTGCTGGTGCCTCTCCAGCTGCGTTCCGGGCGAGAGGCGGGGTACACCCTGGACAGGTCACCAGTCTGTCGCAGGGCAACACAGAGAGACAAACAGGACAAACAACCAGACACACACACACACCTAAGGAGAATTTGGAAAGTCCAATTAACCTGACAGTCATGTTTTTGGACTGTGGGAGGAAGCCGGAGAACCTGGAGAGAACCCACGCATGCACAGGGAGAACATGCAAACTCCGTGCAGAAAGACCCCGGACCGGGAATCGAACCCAGGACCTTCTTGCTCCAAGGCAACAGCGCTACCCACTGCGCCACTGTGGAGCCCTACCTATATCTATACATCTATATCTATACATCTATATCTATACATCTATATCTATATATATATAACACATAACAGCAGGGTGCAAGATACTGGCAGGGAAAGCATACATGGAACGACATAACCAAGTGGCAGGCATAGAGTACAGAAACATCTGTGCAGGATATGGACTGGAAACCCAGAGATCAAAGTGGGAAACACCCCCAAAGGTGGTGGAGAATGCCAGAGCTAAGATCCTGTGGGACTTCCAGATCCAGACAGACAGAATGGTAATGGTGAACCAACCAGACATTGTCATAGTGGATAAACAACAGAGGAAAGCCGTTGTGATAGATGTAGCAATACCAAGCGATTGCAACATCAGGAAAAAGGAGCACGAGAAACTGGAGAAATACCAGGGCCTCAGGGAGGAACTGGAGAGGGCCTGGAAGGTGAAGACCACAGTGGTGCCTGTGGTCATCGGGGCCCTCGGGGCAGTCACCCCCAAACTGGATCAATGGCTACAACAGATCCCAGGAACAACATCAGACATCTCAGTCCAGAAATGTGCAGTCCTTGGCACAGCCAAGATACTGCAGGACCCTCAAGCTCCCAGGCCTCTGGTAGAGGACCCGAGCTCAGAGGATAAGAACCACCCACGGTGGGTGAGAAGGGAATTTTTATAAAAAATAAAAAAATTCCCAGCTGACTAGCTCAATAGATAAGGCATCAGTATATCACCCGAGAGGTTCGAATCCAGTCTGGGTCCTTAGGCAAGACCCTTCAAGCTACTGCCTACCTCATACCATGAGAGATACTAAGTTGCATAACATGCCGGCTCAGACGTCGCCCGGCCAAACAAGGTCTGCGTCAGGTGTTGGGGAACCAGAGCACCTTGATGACAAATGGGCTACTGGAACAAGACGGAAATGGGCGAGAGATGAAAATGTGGATCTGTTGGAATGCTACTACTCAAGTAACCCTAGTCAGAGAGGTTACATGCAAAGACTGGGGAAGGAATGGTTACTTCGACATCCCCAGTCAACACTAAGTGCTAAACAAGTAGTAGCTCAGTGTTCCAACATCCGCAAACGGCAACTGCTATCACAACTTGAGATTGACGAGATACAACACAAATGCTACGGCAAAAGGGAGGAACCCGGATGTCAGAACTGTGGGGACTTAACTACAAGTCCCCACCCAGTGAGGGGATACACGGCCCCAGTGAGCGAATCAGAGCTGAACGAGACAGCTGCTGACCTGAGAGAGAGAATCATGACCCGAATGACAACCAGACCTCCTCGGCTTTGTTAATGAATTTGATTTCCATTGATGATTTTTGAGTGATTTTGTTGTCAGCACATTCAACTTTGTACAGGACAAAGTATTCAATGAGAATATTTCATTTATTCAGATCTAGGATGTGTTATTTGAGTGTTCCCTTTATTTTTTTGAGCAGTGTATATATATATATTTGAATAATCGTTCGGTAATTGCTTAAAAGGATCCAAGATTAGTTGAACACTTTGGCCTAAATATGTTGGAATTTTTCTATTGACTACAAAGCAAAGCTTATTTCAGACATGAATTTTGTGTGCTGATAATGAGGTCCTGGCCATTGAGTTTGATAGTTGCATTGATCCTTCTGCTCTTGTTAGCACTTTTATTTTTTATTACAGCCAATTTTAGATGATGACACAGTGTGGCAAAATCTAAAAATACACCAGTCAGATGCAAAATGATAAACAACAACTCGAGTCAAGTTAGCTTTCATGTGTTTACTCTATAGATTCCAGTACACAATGGACTACCTCATTATTGGGGGAGACAATAAACAGGAACAATTCTTAAGAACTGTTTTTGGGGGCATCGGCAAAGTTATATAGTGACATGTAATGTTAAGTGTGGTTTAAAAAATTTTCAATATGATCAAGCTGCAGGACCAAACATGACTAGCAAGTGGTAATGTCCATCAAAAGTGTGTTTTTCTTCGTAAACAAATTGTTGAGACCCATAGAAGTCAAACTAAGATCTAAATGTTGTTTAGATACGAGTTTGGTTCAGTGTCAGTGATCTGATCTCTGCTACACTTTCACAAAAATTGAAAGCTCTGGAACAAACTGTTTTGATGAGTAATTCCACTTAATAAAATTCATCATGAATTTATTGTAGTGGCTCTCAATACAAGTTATGTTATTTACATTATAACTTAAGTTGCTTAAGTTATAATGTAAGACCTTTTTGTTTTTTCCATGTCCTGGATGGCTGAGAACCAACAAGTAGAAATAATGAATATCTGGGAAGCATCATAACTTAATCTTAATGCTCGAAGCACCAGGGCTTTCGTAGAAAAATATTCAGATTTTACTGTACTTTATGCAAGGAGAAAAAACGCAGATTCACAAAACTGATTAGATGGAAGCCATGACCTTGTTTAGAAGCTCCACAGATGAAAGAGACAAGAAAATGTAATAGGAAACCCTACACAAAAATGAACAGACTGAAAAATATGACCCAAATAAAATATTGAGAAATCTATGCTGGTTGTGAGAAAATAAATGAAAAATGTTTGCCCTCATGAACACTCAAAGTACACAAAAATATATTTAAGGGGGTAAAAGAAAAGTGAACTTTGCATAAGCTTTCTTTCTGTAAAAGAAAGTTTATCTTTCCATTATGTTTGTTGTTTCAGATGATTTTCTCAATCAGACTCCAGAGCTGGGACTCTGCTGACCCTGAAATGTAAACAAAATGTGTGGAAAAAATTCAAATTTGATCATTTGAAATTTTTTTTTTCACTTTTTCTTAGAATTTGGCTAACTTACTTTCTGTTGTTCTCTTTTTAAAACCTGTCCATCTGAGGTCACTGTGTTCAGAAACGAGGCTGTTTAAAACTCGTCTCTGAACGACAGCTTTGCCGTCGCTGGCTCTTCCACTCTGCTCTGTCCGCTTCATGTCATGAAACAAGCAGAAATCAATCCTATAATGTATGAAACCTTAGTGATTAGGAAACACTCTTTTTTTTTCTTCTTTCTGGTGAACGCGGCGCCTCAGAGTACTCAGCTGTCACCATGCTCTTCACACACAGACATACACACATTCCAGGTCTGGCCACTCAGTCTGAGTTTTTCCTTTCCACAGACAGCTGGTGTCTGGAGGCTGAAAGCTGATCCAGAGAGACTGACGGTTTCATCTGATCGCTGAAACACGTGTTCCATGTTTGAACATTTGCTTCCCTCTCATGCCAAGCTTCCATTCTCCTTTAAGGAAAGTTCCTCTTGCTTCCTTCTGACCTCTGACCTCTTCTTAATCAGGTTCCTCTGAGATTGCGTGTCTAAAGAGATTAATATTCCAGGATTAGTGGGTGGTTTTCTGAAATTCCCAACAACTCCAAGAGTCCAGCAGGTTATTATCTTTAATTGAGAGATGAAACCTCTTTACTTGTAGTTGTCATGTATGATGAGGCGTTCTGTAGGGGATCTTCATGGGTTATTTTTCTCCAGTCATGTAATGCTGGGCATCTTGTTCATAATAGAAATAACTTCTAATAAATTGAACAAAAACTAAACCTATATTATATGTCATGTTAGCATTATGTTTTTTTTGTTTGCTTTTTTTTTTTTTTTTTACATTACAGTGATTTCTTTTCACTGAAGACCATGGTGGTCTATGGTGCATAACACTTGCTGCTAAACAGAACAGCATGTTTCATATTTTAAATTTTAATTAATAAATCTCATCCCAGGTGGCTGGACTGAAGAGCAGTTATCAGTTGCAATGCAGTCCTGACCAAGAGGCAGCATAAACAGGATTAACATAAAATCAGTTCACTGTACTTCCATCATATTTTGATGCCAGAGTAATTACAGCTGCATCTCAAAAAAACATTGGGCAGTTGGTAGCACTGCTGCCTTGCAGCAAGAAGGTCCTGGGTTCGATTCCCAGCCCGGGATCTTTCTTCACAGAGTCTGCATGTTCTCCCTGTGCATGCGTGGGTTCTCTACAGGTACTCCGGCTTCCGCCCACAGTCCAAAAACATGGCTGTTAGGTTAATTGGTCTCCCTAGGTGTTAGTGTGTGTATGATTGTTTGTCCTGTTTGTTTCTATTTCTCCATGTGCATGGTTTATGCAAGAAAGATATAATACATTTTGTAAAGAAATCCCTTTTTACTGGTCTTATGTGATATTACAATTATTTTGGTTTAATGTACATAACATCACAGGAATCACTGTGATATTTTTGAGTGCTGTGTTGTTTCAGCAGGACAGAAATATCCTCTTCTGGCTTCTTTTGGACAAGACATCTTCATGTGTTTTATTAATATGAAGATAATTATATAATTATTGCCATTCCAAATAATGTTTGTTGTAGCCTCTCAAAGGAACCCTATTTAAAACAATGAGCCTATGTTTTCCAACTATTAGCATAAATGATATCCGCACCATGGATTTCAGTCAGCACCTGAACTATCCTCTAGTCCTTTAGTAGTAGTATGCTTCAGTTTTGTGGAGCTACACGTGTGTTAAAAGTGTAACAAGAGAAACCTTCAGTGTCAAAATAATTCTTGTTGGAGACATGTCTTCCTGTTAAGACACTGTTGTTTTTGTGTGACCTCTCTGTCTTAAAGCCACATTTTGTTGTGACAGATGGCCGCTCACACTGAGCTGGGTTTGGAGATTGCTGCAAAGACAGTCAGTGGAGCCTTGTTACCTGTTGGCATTAGAAGCTAAATTTACCTACATTATATTATAGCTAAGAATGTGACTGAAAATGAAGTGGATCTAGTTATATAAATGAATAGATCCTGGACTGTGGCTGGGACACAAAACTCATTTTACATTCGTGTAATAGCTCTAGTTACAAAAGTAATTAAATAAAGGTTTGGCATTTAAGTTGAAATTGTGTGTGTGTGGATTTTTTTAAGATGTTTCCATTTTCATAAGATCTCTTAAAGATAGACCCTGAAACAAAGACCTAACAGCTTAGAAGTGCTGGGTCAAAACCTGGTTCCAAAGGTTTGGCACATCTGCTTGCAGTACACCTTTTACACTTTTTACTTTGGCATCACCTTTGTCCTCATAAAGTCTTGGGTTTAGATTGATCTAATTTTGGAACATATACATTATTTGCATGATAAGCCTCGAACTCAAGGGCTCCTTCGTGTAACTGGTTAACAAAATCAGTTATTCCATGAAGTAGATGTAATGACCCTTTAAACCTGCTGACTGTTTCTTCAAAACTGCTTTTACTCACACTGGTTACTGCTGTCTGCATGTGTTGGTGTGTGTAAGTGAGATGTGCTGAGTCAGCACTCTCCAGATGGGATCTCTTCATGTATCTGGAACACAGCACAGATGATGTCATTGCCTCCAAACACAAGCTTTAATTTGATTGGTTCTCTTTAAATGAGTCAGATGGTGACAATCCTTTAGAAATCCATGTAGCAGTCAGCTGAAGAGATTTGTTAAAAGAGTTTCTGTTTTCTTCCAGGTTTCATTTAGTGTTTTATTCTTCAAGGGGAAAATATGTTTCAAAAAATTATTACCATGATCAAGTTGTGGAACAAGATAATGCAATAATTTCCTTTAATAACTTATCATTGATCACATTTTAATCCATCCATCCATCCATTTTCCGTCACCCTTCTCCCTAACAGGGTCGGGAGTTGCTGGTGCCTATTTCCAGCTGTATTCCAGGTGAGAGGCGGGGTCACCCTGGACAGGTCGCCAGTCTGTCGCAGGGCAACACAAAGACAAACAGGACAAACAACCATACACACACACACACCTAAGGAGAATTTGGAATGACCAATTAACCTAACAGTCATGATTTTGGACTGTGGGAGGAAGCCGGAGAACCCGGAGAGAACCCACGCATGCACAGGGAGAACATGCAAACTCCATGCAGAAAGACCCCGGGCCGGGAATCGAACCCAGGACCTTCTTGCTACAAGGCAACAGCGCTACCCACTGCGCCACTGTGCCGCCATCACATTTTAATTCCCAAATAATATTATGAAATATTTTTTCAGTTCCAATAAACAGAATGTGTATAAGCAGTATTTTCTACCTTGACTTAGAGCAGGGATGTCAAAGTCAAGTCCACCGAGGGCCAAAAAACCAAATTTGCTACAAGGCGAGGGCCAGACTGGTTCAACCTTTATTAAAATATATTGAAATGATTGCACATAGCCTTTTGAACCAAGACCTAACACAGTGTATATTATTTAATAATTAAATGAAAAAAGCAATATTTTGTTATGGCTCTGTAATTTCAAGGGAAAACATTTTCAACAGGCAAAAAATGTAATTGTTTTGAAAAACAAAATATGTTTCTTAATATCAAGATAAATACATCAATTAAAGTGCATGCAGTATAAACTAAAATGCATTATTGTGCTTCTCTATGTATTCTTGTCTTTGTGTGTTTCTGATAAGCTTGATAGTGCCTTCTTACACTTAGTTACTTGTTAGTAGTTACTTGATTTGGAAAGAAACGAAGTTACATTAAAAGTAATTGTTTTAATTACTTTCAGCAATTGCTGACAACACTCTGTGAAAATCACATTGATCTTTGTCAATACTTAATTGCAAGTTATTTTATAATGGTAACATCAACAATATGTCTCCAGTTGTATGGTTGAACTGGAGAAGAGATTATTTAATGGTTACAACAGTACAAAAAACTTTAGTAATTTGTGGGTGTTTTGTGTGGTCCACTATTGTATGGAGAACTCTAAGAAGGATTTTAAAGCCCCCATCCAGCCTCCAGGTTGTGCGTTACGGCCCTGTGTTTGCTGTCAGAGCGCAGCGTACAGATCTCCTCCTGCAGATGGCTGCACAGATTAGTGACACATATTAATATTAATAATTATAATGACGTTCAGTTGCACAACTTCACGGACACATTCATTCGTGGCTGTTTTCACATTTATTGCGCTGTTCAGATTAGTTTTGATGTTTGCGATTTTCTGGAGAGCAAATCGAAGTTTGACGTCATTCAGAGATAATATATTAACTTGACATTAACAAAGACACAGTGGGACGGATCATCCGGGAAATGATGGACTAAAACTAATTGGATGTCAGAGAAATTCTGGGTTTATGTCGCTTATTAAGTCCAAAAACCGCGACTCATTAAATATGCAGCGACTTTAGAAAGTAAAAACAAGAAAAAAACAAGCCCAAAGCCGCAATAAACGGAATTGACGAACGAAAGTCAAAATAGTTTTTCAGCAACAAAACGCGCTTCTCCCTCCATTGTTTCTGTCGCTGCTGACAGTGTCGCATAGAAACTGCAGTTACTCCCTAAGACGCATTGAGGAAATAAAATGACAAAAGAAAATAGTCACACAAAGTGGTTTCGATAAGTAACTGTAGTCTGACTACCTGATGATAAATAGAAACGCGTTAGATTACTGGTTACTGAAATAAGTGGACATCACTGTCTGCCTCCCTCCTGGCCTGAAACCCTCTGTTCTCAGCGTCACGAAACGTTCAGCCATTTTTGAGGAGGGAACCTGAAAGTTGATCTCTGCTCTGATTGCTGATGAACAATGAAGTCGCTTGTGCTGCAGTGACTTTGCGGGCTACTGTTGCATTGTGGGGAATGTAGTGCTGGTGCGTGCAGAACACCGGCGGGCCGCTGTGGCCTGCGGGCACAGTAATTAAATATCATTACTAATATCTAATAGTAATTAAATATCATCCAGGGGGCCACAGATGATTAATTCGCGGGCCTTGACTTTGACATATGTAACTTGGAGGAATCTTTGCTTCCAGTTGTTCAACCACACATATCCAAACTTTGCAATTACATTTAAGTTCCTTCATGTCTAGTAAAAGAACATTTTCATACTTTTATAAATCTTACTTTTAATAAAAACAAAACAACAAAAAATGTATTTTTCTGAATAACATGGTTTCTTTAAACCTTCTATCACTGAATTTTATTGTTTTTAAATCCTGTATGTGAGAGGTGTTTTTCAATACTTTAACACTCAGTCTGAATGGTGCATAATTACACAAAGGACAAGTAAAATAATGTATTTTTACTCCTGGTGTACTGTGCTGTTTGAAGGAGAGGCTGCCATGTTGCTCCATCAGCCGTTCTGACCACCACCAGTAGACAATGCTGGAGAATGCTGGTAGACAGAGTAGAGGGACATATATGATATCGAGAACTTCTCAAGTTCTTGAGAAGTTGATATCGAGAGGGTTGAGTACCAGAGGTGGTTTGTAGGAGGTAGAGCAGGTGAGACCTTGATCCATCAAGCAGGTGACTCTAATTTCACGAGGCAGAGGACCTCTCAAGAGGGTCAGGTCTATTAAAGGAATCCATTCTTAACCTGAGAGCACAAAGAGCTCAGTGTAAGCTGGAGCAGAGATGACACATACTTCAACTGAAGCTACAAGGAAACTCTATGAGGAAGAAGCCACGGAGCTCAACACTACCAACCAGGTCAATGAGCCGACAAACTGTAGAAATCCCCATCAGTCTGATTAGGGACTGACGGGGAAGATGTTCAGTCTGAACACCTTCCAGGCTCATTGTGCAGACTGAACACCTTACAGGCACATTGTGCAGACTGCACACCTTACAGGCGCATTGTGCAGACTGCACACCTTACAGGCGCATTGTGCAGTCTGAACACCTTACAGGCGCATTGTGCAGACTGAACACCTTACAGGCGCATTGTGCAGACTGCACACCTTCCAGGCGCATTGTGCAGTCTGCACACCTTACAGGCGCATTGTGCAGACTGCACACCTTACAGGCGCATTGTGCAGTCTGCACACCCTACAGGCGCATTGTGCAGTCTGCACACCTTCCAGACAGGTGTGCAGACTGAAGCAGGGGGCCGCTGTGGAGGGAAGACTCACATAGAACATCATCACGAACCCATCACATTCATTTCAGTGAGTCGACCTGAGAGATGAAGTATTTAGTCTTCATGAAAATTTATACTTCCATAAAGGAGTTTTATATTATGCACACAAAGTAGTTTGCATTCTGAAGTTGTTATGTTAAAAGATTTATGGCAAACTTCAGCTTACTGTGTGAACTGCTAACAGAATGTCCAAAGTCCTCCTTAGTTCTCCTGTGTCAGAAAGTGTTGGTGCTGCGACCTTTGTCAAGTTTTGTGAAAGTGTGTGTGAGTGTGTGCTACATTCCTAATTGTTTAATAGAAGGAAAAGATTATTGTTCTTGGCATGAAAGCTCCAGTGGAAGACAGTGAGCTCCACAGACTTCAGCTTTGGGAAGTGAGCTGAGTTCAGGGTCACTCACACATACTGCTGTCTCTCTCCTCTTTGCATTGCATTGTATTTGCATTGTTTTGTTGCAGTGATTGTCCCCTAATGAGAAGGCTCCTCCCTGCAGAGTATATATCATCATATGCTGTACAATGCCTGGAAAGCACTGCATATGTGTGTGGTTTGTGTTAGAAGAGTGATGGATGTGGTTTTCCTCTGCAGGGAAAACTGGAGCCAAGGCCATTAGCATGCCTCTGTGCGTATTTGTGCGTGACTGCACAAATACGCAGTCACGCATGCGCGTGCATGTGTGCATGTGTGCATGCACACATATGTGACAGATAAACAGAGACAGAGAGAGAAGATAAAGTCATCCTGGTGCTTTTGAACCATATTTGCAAGTTATATATTGACATGAACATACATATTTTTAATGTTCATTCAGATGTGCTGCTGAGGCGCACATCATCAACAGAAAGAGAAAAAGGCTGGAAAAAACAATAAAGCCGATGAATTAAAATGAAGTCGATAATTTTCATTTATCATGCGATTTATTGATTTATTGCTTACCTGCTCCTGCCCTTATGATACAAACAAATGTGATCTTATCTGCTAATTTACATTAAAAATGCAACAAACGCTGATGAAGACAATCACTCTTATGTACAAGAATGTACTAAATTTGTGTCCTGGGTCTTCCCCGGGGCTTCCTCCTGGTGGGACGTGCCTGGAACACCACACCAGAGAGGCACACAGGAGGCATCCTGACCAGATGCCCGAGCCGCCTCAACTGTCTCCTCTCGACGTGAAGGAGCAGCGGCTCTACTCTGAGTCCCTCCTGGATGACTGAACTTCTCTCTCTTAGGGACAGCCCAGACACCCTACAGGGAATACTAATTTCGGCTGCTTGTATCCGTGATCTCGTTCTTTCGGAATGATCCAAAGCTCATGACCATAGATGAGGGTAGGAACTTAAACTTAAACTGGTAAATCCAGAGCTTCACCTTTTAACTTAGCTCTCTCTTCACCACGACAGACTGGTCGTGGTGAAGAGAGCATCTGCAGTGAGCGGGCACCACAGTGCCCGCTCACTGGACCAATCCGCCTGTTGATCTCCTGCTCCATTTTTCCCTCATTGGTGAACAAGATCCTGAGATACTTGAACTCCTCCATTTGGGGCAGGACATTCTCCCCGACCCAGAGAAGGCACTCTACCCTTTTCCAGCTCATTTATTTACATAGCTATGTAAGCTCATTTATTTATTGAACACATTGATCAACTCTCTCTCTTAGTTTTCTTATCCAGGGTGTTGCACACACACACAGAGACACATCCATTATCTGTTCACCCTTATCCGTAATGGGGTCGGGAGTTGCTGGTGCCTATCTCTAGCTGCGTTCCGGGCGAGAGGCTGGGTACACCCTGGACAGGTCATCAGTCTGTTGCAGGGCAACACAGAAACAAACCATACACACACTCACACCTAGGGAGAATTTGGAAAGACCAATTAACCTGACAGTCATGTTTTTGGACTGTGGGAGGAAGCCGGAGTACCCGGAGAGAGAACACACGCATGCATAGGGAGAACTCCGTGCAGAAAGACCCCGGGCTGGGAATCGAACCCAGGACCTTCCTGCTGCAAGGCAACAGTGCTGCGCCACTGTGCAGCCCCACATAGAGACCCACATACAATTAATACACATGCTCAACAAAGTATTGATGGAAATGTTATCTAGTTGGTTAGATATTGCAAAAAGATGACCTTACCGGGTCAAAAAGGACCTACTTGGATCATGTTGAATGCATTTACATCTAAACAGCAACAGTGAATATGGTAACTTGGTCGTCATGGCAACATGTGAGGCTTGTGAGCCTTTTGAGGAAGCAGCTGTTACTAGAATGTAGACAGCCTCACCTGTTACCTTCTAGTGACATATGATATGAATGTGGGTTTGTGGAAGGATAGTGACACATGCTGCAATCTTTCATGCACGCACACAGCACTTCTAATTTCCATCAGACAGAATTGGTACTGATCCTGGAACAGGCCTCTGTGAACAGTTTGAAATTTTGGCTGCTGCCGCTCTCATCTGAGAAATGAAGCACTAATAAACTCAGCAGAGGACTTGTCACATTTGTGCTAATTTATCTGTGCTGGAAGAGATTCCTGCAGACGGTCTGAACATCCTCAGAGTCACCTTCCCTGCTGAGTGACGTCTCACTGCGGAACAGAACTTTAAGATCCCTTATTTCCAAGACAGTTCAGTCCTTTCTGTGCTGCTGTGTCATCATCAGATGTGTGTGTGTGTGTGTGTGTGTGTGTTTTACGATGTGGTGTGTGTGAGAGAGAGCGAGACAGAGCAGCGTTTACCTGTGTACATAATGGAGAAAGTAGAGCTAATAGCTCCAACAGGGCTGCATGCTGACTTGTATCATCTACATGTCTGGAAATGTTGAAGATGAGCCCCCATGCACACTGTGACCTTGCTGTTGTAGTTAGCCATGAGAACAGATGGAGAAAAAATATCTCATTCATACACTGCTGTCAGTGATGTCACTTCCTCTTTGATGGACCAAGCACACTAGTTCCTGGAGCAAATCTATTTTGAAGCATCGATGATGTCTTTGGGAACTTGTTCAGCAGATTTGCTCTCTGTATAATGGACAAAGTCAGGCACAGTTACACATGTCTCTTGGCTGAAACATTATTGAATAATTGAACATGTTGAGTCACTGTAAACAAGATGATGACATAAGCTGGAGAACTCTGTACACACACATCTGTCAGAGCAACACCTGTAGGAACATGTAGCTTCCATCCATCCATCCATCCATCCATCCATCCATCCATCCATCCATCCATCCATCCATCCATCCATCCATCCATCCATCCAACCATCCATCCATCCATCCATCCATCCATCCATCCACCAACCATCCATCCACCATCCATCCATCCATCCATCCATGTTCTTTGGTAAGGATTAAAACATGAACAAAACCTTAAGTGGAGAGTTAATTTTTACCACAACAGACCTGATGAGCGGCTTCATGACTGCAGTCCACATTTTCTACCCTCTTCCCATTCCATCCTACCATGAATGGTCAACAAGACACTGATACTTAAACTAGACAAAGTGTTCCATATTTAATGTTTTTTAATCCAATAAAATATAAATACTGGAAAGCAAGGAGAAAGCCAATTAGGAAGTAAAGAAAGAAATCATCAAGGAGAGACTGAAAGAGAGGAGGTTTATGTCAGAATACAGGGTTCTGACATGAAGCATATTTAAACACTGGATAGAGCAACACAGTACTAATGTAAAACATAGGATCATGTTTGTTGGTGGTGACTTTAAAATCAACTGATTGAATCCAAACAAGCATAAATGTACAGACATTATATCCAGTACACTGTGACACATTGCTTCACAGTGTTGTTTTCACAGCAGATTGGTTTCTGGATTATTAGTGAATGGCAGCAGCAGCCACTTCCCAGTATTCACATTGTTTAACTGTTACAGCAGAAAAAACACATAGTAAAATACTTTACACACTTTGAATCAGAGCTGTTGTAAATACTACCACATGTTATTAAGGGACACATGGATTTTGCTTGGTTGTGGGTCCACAGTGGGTTGTGACCCTTCTCCCTCTGGTCAGGCTGTGGTGTCAACCTGCGCTGTGTGTGTGTTCACTTTGGAAACTTCACTGTTTTGGCCATGTGCTGCTTTAATCTCTGTTTTGCTGCCATGCAAACAGCTGTGTGCGGGCCTGTGCGTGTGTGTGTGGGCTGAGCATCTGCGATGAAGAAAACAGAAGTCTTGATCAAAGGTGGTTGTGAGTGAGAGACAACAGGAGGACCGACTGGCCAACGAAACAACAAATCATGTGGCTGAGTTGTTCTCTGGTGGTCTGCTCCTTACTCCTGAAACTGCTTGGTGCTCCTTTCATGAGTACATCACAGATGTACAGTGTCCTGTCTGCATTATTTTCACATGTATCAACATGAAATCCAGTAAAGCCCTGTCTGTGAGGATGGAGTCATGCATTATCTTTTGTGACTACTCCATGTTTTGCAGGAGGTCTGAGTTCCTTCATCTTTGCATGTCAGATAAGATCCATCACCTGGAAGGGTTAGAACATGAAAAGTTAGATTTAAATAAACCAGCTAATATTAATTTTCTCTAGCATCCTTGGACAGTCCTCATATTATGTTGTGACTGATGTGTACTTCAGTGCTTAACAGAATTCATGCATATTTGAAGATTTTTTATCAGCTGCAGAGTGACAAGTCAGAGTCAATCAACGATTCTCTCCAAATGAATGGCTGTCATAGAATATGTGGAACTAACACTGATAAGTGTTAGAACCACTAACACTTAGTGTTGGCATGTAAAGCCTTTTAGTCTTTGCATGTAAACACTGAATGAAATATGGTATTTTCTAAGTGTGCCATTACTTTTCCAGATAAACTGTTGATGCAGTAATCTGTTGCTGAACAGGGGAACTTTTCAGTTTTTATGGCCATGTCAGATGTTACTTGTACTGAGTGGATCTGTCGTTACAGAACTTAACTGAAATTGTTAACATCCAGATTTCTTCTTTTTTTTTTTTTTTTTCAAATATTGATTATAGCAGTATACAGTGGGTAGGCTGCACAAATTAGAAGTTTTTCTCTCTGTGAGTGTCACTCATATTAATGTGAAGCTAATGCTTTGTTGTCTCTGTGTTTGTTGTGGAGATCAAAATAAGTTCATACATTGTGAGGATAAAGCGGGAACCAACATGAAACCATGAAGTTTTAATGATTCTGGTTTTAACATGTTTTTTTTGTTGTTGTTTTTTTTAAAAATGAGGTAAAACGCATTAGCATTTTCTGAACACTTCATTCAGTGGCTTGTCCATCCATCATACACATACAGTACATGACTGCAAGACTTGTTCTGGTTTACACACAGTCCAGTCCATATTATACCTATTTGCATTCCCACATTAAGTTTCTATAAATATCTATGTTTATCTGTGTGCGTGTGCGTGCGCATTCCTTTCTGCAGGTGCTTGCAATGACAGTTGGAAGCATTTACATATTTGCTTTCTGCTCCTATCTCAATTAGAACAGCCACCAGGACAACTGTACCTACACTGGAGTAGAAACTAAGTGACTCAGAACTTCAGAATTTTTCTGTGACATAATTCATGTTAGTTAACTTATGTTCTTCTCAATTCACTTGAAAAATATTCACAAAAGCTAAAACCAGATATTCATATACATTTCCTAAAAAACAGACTTTTTTATTGTCTAACTTTAAACGAGACTTTTAAACAAGTTTTTCTGTTCTAGCTCAGTCAAGTTTTGATAAATTAGACTAATCAAAACTTCATGAGTAACACTTCTTTCTTCATGAGACCACTTCTTTTCTTAATGTTCTAAAAGACAACATTGACATAATGAAAGTAAGGTGTAGATATTGCCATCAGATTAACTTCACCATAAATGTTTTCTTTTTCCATGTTTACATATACAGTATCCATTATATAGTAACCAGTAACAGACATACATTACTGTTCTGTACAGCGCAAACAGCTGGATAAACATGACCTTCCTTAGCATTGTAGCTAAAGAGCTAGAGCTAGCTGTTTGTTTTGTCTTCTTCAACAGAAACATTGATTTATGATTAAATGTATGATTAAAGTCCATCATACATCTTCAGTTAACAGTTGGTTGAAAGATCGACACTTCTACTTTTATCCATGGCAACACACCTGGATACAAGTGAGTTGCCACAAGACAATACACTAAATGCACAAAATAGTGCAGTTTTTACTGCAGGGTCACCTAATATAGTTTTAATGGTGATTTAATTTTAAAACTGGAAGGCGAATCACAAAAATAATACGCTACGGCTAATCATTGAAACCAGTAACAATTTCATCTTCACTATATTAAAGATAGTTTATAAAGCTGTAGGAAAAAGAGGAAAAGTAAACTAATCCATCTCAGCCAGCGTATAGAACTGCAATAGAATCCGTCCTTGGAGTCCCTCCAGTTGCTTTGACAGATCATAAACATGTTCTGGTTCCTCGTGACCTTTTGTTCTTAAATGGCTGACCCTTAACTCTGTATAATTAAGTGTATTATTAAAGCAGTGAAGCTTTTTTAGTCTATTAACAGATACGGAAGCCTTTTTCCATTTCACTGGGTCAAAATGATCCCAGTCCACAAAGGTGCTATATGGATGAAATGATGAAGTAAGACTGAGACGATAAATCAGTTTTACTGGCTGGAGCTTAAATGCAGCTAGAAGCAGCTTTTGGCATGTTTTTTGTCTTTGATTTAAAATGTCTTTCCTGTGCCTCTGACGTCTGTTTCACTTGCAGAACAATAGAACATCATTTTTAAAAAAAAAACTTATTTGGTCACATGGTGACTGGATTCCACATGAATTGTATTTTAATATCACTGTGGGGAATTCATGTCATCCTGCTCTGCTAGCTCTGAGCTTTAAATGGCAGTTGGGGGTTACTTCTGAAATAATCAGGTGAAATGAGAAGTCTCTTTTCTTTTCTCATGATCAGATGTATTTTGTATCTACACTCTACGTTTCAGAGATCTGTGTGTTTGTAAAGCTCATCAAGCCAACCTTTCAATGCTGAGTCATTATCACAATTCAAAAGAAAACTGAAGTGTGAGTGTTTGCCCAGAAAAGGGACTAACAGCTTCCTGTATGCTTCTCTGTTTGTAGGAATGCGTGTGTGTCCTTGTGTGTGTGTGTGCAAATAACAGAAGCTGTTTACACATGTGCAGACACGCATGCATGGACACACACAGAGGACCTTGTTACTTTGCTTTCCTCCTTCAGTTGAAGGGCCCAACGTGTTTTGCAGTGACACTTATCCTGCTTTGATTGTGACAGAATGTGTGTTGTTCAGCTGTCAGCTGAGTCTGCACCCTGGAAGTCTGGTATTTGGGTCCATATTGGTCAGCTTCTTCTGTCATATAACAGCTACTCATGTTTTCAGTAGCATAGAGCTACTCAGATTCTTGAGAATTTGTTTATTAATTGAAATGATCCCTTTTCACTACAGGATCAAAACAACATGTACAGTTCCAATTATTCAAATTCATTCACCCAGATGTTTTAGCATATGTTGCTGTATGTTCTAAAAAGGTTTTATGCAAACTGAGGCTTATGAACCCTTATTGACCGTAACTGGGGATATTCTCTTAATGTGAAGAACATTTGGTAAATGGTCTGTACGTGAATCAAGTCCAGAGAACCCCGAATGCATCACTTTACATTCATCCATTCATCCATTCACATTCACACACCTATGGTGGCAAGCCACTGGATAGTGGTCACAGCTGCCCTGTGCAGACCGACAGAGGAGAGGCTGCCATGCACCAGCACCACCTGTTGGGCCCTGATATCCACCACCATCAGGCAAGATGGGTGAAGTGTTTTAGCCTAGACCACAACGGACAGGGATGGACCTGGCTACCTACCTATTGCAGGACAAAATCTTACCACTGACTCAATTTTAGTCTTTAAAGCTTTTGAAATTGTATGGAGGCTCATTAGTCTGTCCTGGAAAGATGGCTCTACCTATAATAACCCAAATTATAATAACAGTAGCAAGTATAACTTCTGTCTTCAGTTGGAGATGGAAGCTATGCACAAAAATAAAACAAATAAAAGCAAGATTATCAGTGTTTATATGTATTAATATGAAGAAACACTTTTCACAATTTGAATCATAAATGAAATGCACCCTGCTCACCAGAAATCATATCACTTGTCAAATTCATACATCCTATTTTGAATCCAGTGGTTTGTGAAACTCAGACTTACTTTTGATCCCTGCCAGTTTTGCACACTAATACACCACATATAAAAATATGGTCCTGAAACATTGAGATCACACATTCAATAACAGCCACTGTCTCCCTCCTCCTCTCTCTTTCTGTGTCCTGAGAAACATTCTGCTGACTTAGTGTTCTCAGTTTGGAATGTGTGTTTGACTTGTACCACACATACACCACCATGCACTCATACTCAACGACACCCTCTCACACACGTGTACGCATGCACACACACATGCACGCACAATCACCTACACACACAGCAGGTTGTGGACATTTGGGCTTGTTTTCATCTGAGAAGAGGAGGAGGCAGGGGAGGTTGAGAGAACATGGACACAAAGGAAAGAATAGGAGAGAGAGATTTCATAATATGACAGACGGGCGACCAGATGAACTGAGCAAAAAATCAAAAGAGAACAAAGGAGTAAGATTGGAAACAAATTGTTCTGTCCTGATTCTGAAGGAAGGCTGGATACAGCATTTATACGCAAATTATAATATTTATTCATGTCAAAAACAATATTCTATTCAGAAAGTAGTATGAGTGTGTGACAGTTATATAGAGAAGCAAGAGTTGAATCCAAGTGTGATTGCTCTCTCACAGGAATGTTGATCTGATAATGGGATTAATGCTGAGCGTTTCTCTCTCTCGTCTCTCCAGGCTCCCTCAGGACTGAAGGCATAAAGGCGTCTGATGTTTTGCCTGTGCTGAAGGAGAAAGTCGCCTTTGTGTCGGGTGAGTGTCTGTCACTGCTGGAAGTCAACCAACAATGACTCCATTACACTTATCACATGTGTATTATGCTCTGAATTATGACCATAGAATAAGCTAATATAGACATCCACATAATGATACTGCACAGCTCTACTAAGAGTAATCAGAGGTAAACTTCCACTTAGAATATCTGTGAAAACATTTCTCAGCATTGGAGTTAGATTCACGCTTCCTACGTGAGGAAACATCATCCTGGGCTCTCCACAACATCACCTTTATTTATGGGTTCTTCTCCCTTCTGTCTGGATGCTGCTCCCACTGAATGCCAATACAAGCAGACCCTGAACACTCCCGGCCCACAGGCCATCTCACTCCCTATAAAATATTTCCACATAGCAAATAATATGTCATGACAAAATAAGTCCCCGGATGTCCCAAAGATGTTCACATTCTGACATGTCTTGGGAGGAAACAGACGGAGAGTTTCATTTAGACAAAGGACAATGGGAGACTCTGCAGCAATCATGAAAGCCTGATGTTGAAAGAGCAGCTTGTGTGATTATTGCTGGTGAAAATGATCATCAAAAATGTTTGGGAAAATGGAAAATGCCTCCCTCCTTGAAAGGATGGATATGTGATTGTTAATGGGAATATAGAATATTTGGCAAAAGAATGAGTTGACAGATGACTTGACAGACTGATGGCATAAAGCTTAGATGGACAGTTTGACTCACAGCTTTAAACTATTTTATTTTTGGAAATAGCTTTGTTACTCCTAAAATAAATGTGTAAAAATTAGCATTTACAGCTCAAAACTTTTAAGGGGTCATACTATATTATCAAGTGACGTTGATTTATCTGTTCCACATGTCACCAATAGATAAATGACAAAATTAAATTTTTTATTCATTTACATAACGTTTTCTCTCTGACAGTGTGGCATTCAGTATTGTTGCCTGAGTGCCAAGGTGAGGCCTGACAGACTTTTACAAGTTGGTATGATGTTGATATGATGTTATTTAAATGCTATGTGTATGTACATATGTATATGAAGAGAGAACACATGACAACACCGTAGCAGTCTGTTTCTTCACCTGCAGAAAGAAAAGAAAAATATAACCATATCAATAGACAACATAGATATGTGTAATAATAACTACAACATCACTGAAAACACTCTGTACAAGTTAATGCAAGATGTATTTAGTGCCCAACATAGAGTGTATGTGAAAATACGTGAATCTAAACATAAAGTCTTTATAAGGATTGTTTGGTTGTAGTACATTCAGTGTTGTAGTAATGCATAGTACAAAAAGTCTGAATCAAAAAGAGAAAGAAGTGGAGAGAACAAAATAGAGAGAGGCTGCATGCCAACAAGTATTCGTCATCAAGATTCTTTCATAGATCACTGTGACATTTTCTCCTCCAACTCCCCCCCGCCCCCCGTCTCTCTTTCTCTCTCTTTTTCACGATTGAGTAGCACTTAGAGAAACACTGTGGTTTGTGTTTCTTACGTTAATCTGAGCAAGCCATCACAGCACACATCGTTTATCACAAAGACTCAGAGAGTTTACGTTTTGGATGGTTTTGGAAAAAACATGCAGAGTGTCTGACCTAGCTGTCAGGAGAATCCGGTAGACACTGTAGAGCTGTTAGAGGGGTGCCACGACCTGGTTACTGTAACATCAGCAGGAACCAGGGAATAGTCCTGACCACTGGAATAATACTTTTGAACTTTAATGGAACTGACTTTGCGACCAGCAGGTTGCTGTAGATTTCTAGGGACTCATCTTTGCATCTGCAACAATTAGTGTTGCTACCATTTCCACTAAGTAGCAAAATGAAATTTTAACTGGACTGGAATATAAAGTTTTAGCTACTTTTATTAGATTTCAACACTGTTGTGTGTAAGTGTTGTTCTCTCAGAGGTGACATGTAGTGAAATTGAAAGAAAACATGGATTAAGTCATATGAAGAAAAAGCAAATTATGAAAACATGCATTATTGATAAACCTCCTGATTTATTTAGGAGGTAAAGCAAACAGCATCTGTAGCTGTCTGAAAACAACATGAGGAAGTAGTAGCACACAACCTCAGGAATCTAACTTTTTGCACACATGTATACATTTCACTCTGACCAAGACTTAATCATGACTTCATGTTTACAACCCTGTTGTGATCGTAAAACTGTGTACTTGGGTACATGTTGAAGTGTTTTTTTTTAAACTGAATTATCTTTGCTAGCTAGTTTAGAGCTCAGTGAACTTGATATAAATACACTCTTGGATTTGTCTCCATAGAATCTTCCATTGATCATCACAGACCTTGAAGATCAGAGTGATCAGCTAAAGCTCGTCTGTATGCGATCTGGTGTTTGGAGCTATCACTCATTTGAAATCCAAACCATTTGGTTTTAATCATAGAACATGTGTGACCTGTAGTGATGTAGTCAGAGGTAACTGAACTTATTCTTGTGTTTCCTCTTGTGCTTCAGAGGAACTGAACCACTCTTCAGTTCAGACCTGATCCAGGATCCAGGAAACCTCATTATTTCCCAGCAGGGGTGCCCTGATAAATCAGCCAATCGATAAAATGGCCAGTTGATTTATCGGCACCAAATTCTTTCATTTTAGGAGATCAGTGATCAGCTGATACTTACATGTGAAGCCAATCTTATTCACTGATCTTATCTCTCAGCAAAGGTCTAAAATCAACCAAACTGTGCAGTGGGAGGTTTGACTGACCGAGCCTTACCAGGTCATGTCTGCACGTTTTCAGTTAACAAGTCGCCCCACTATTGCCAACTCAGCAACTTTCTTACCATGTTTAGCAACATTTCAGACAAAAAAAGCGTATTGGCTAAAATTGGAATTGGCAGGTCAGAGTTTTTAAAGATTGACGCACCCCAAATTCAAGTGCAAGTTCCATTTCCAAAACATTAATTGTCTTCTTTCTTAGTAAATATAAAAATTTGATTGAAATACTTTCTAAATACTGAACATTGCTGGTTGCTGAATTTTCCAGGAGGGCGAGATAAAAGAGGAGGACCAATTCTGACATTTCCAGCCAGGAGCAACCACGACCGAATAAAACAGGAGGACCTAAGGCGGCTGGTCACCTACCTGTCTACTGTCCCCAGGTACCCACAGTCTTGCTGCAAACACATACGCACACCATGTTTTTGTATTTTGCTCGTGGACATTTCGTCAACCTGGCAGGCAGATCCTAGAAAGAAGAAGTGTGGGTGAGGAGTGTGTTGAGCCCTGTCCAGGTTGTAGAATCAAGTGCTCTTTCTTTGGCCAGCTCTGCAGCAGAAGGGGAGTAGCGCTTGATTTGCATCTTTGTGAAAGCAGTGCTGTTTGAGTCTGTGGCTCCAGCCCAGTCCGGGGACGCTTGGGAGAAATGGAAGGTGCAAAAAAAAACTGATCAGAAACAGGTCAAAGACAGTCTGGAGCCAAGTTCTGTGGAATCTGAAATGGGTCGATTTTTGACTTGATTTTGCTTTCCTGTTCATTTGACTTGTGAGAGCAGAATGAAAGCAGATTCTTGCTGATGGTGAAAGGTGATCTCAGTCATCCATGGCACTGATATCCCTGCATACCTCTGCAGGAAAATCTTTAAAGAAAAAATGAGAAAAGATGTAGCATTCTGTTTGTTATATCCAGAAACTTAAATAAGGAGTCTAGTCCCTTTTTGCCTACTCACCTCATCGGATGATTCCATGGTGAAGAGAAGAGTTTGTGCCTTCCTGAGAAAAGTGGTGAAAGATTTGCTGCTGTTAGATTAATATTAATATCAGCATGTTTCCATTCAATTAGTAGCCGAATATTTTAAAAGACACTGATATGAAATAAACCTGCAAATTAGTAACGAAGTGGATCAAAACATGAAAAAGTCAATTATTTGGAGTGGTCATCTGAAAGTTTAAAAGATATTTCTACCAAATAAGAAAATGTGTGTGAACATTTGAACTGGAATTATTTTACGAATTTTTATTTCATTGCATTTAGCAAGTAGATATGATGATGTTACTTTCTGTGTAATGTATGTAAATATCTGGGTTTATCAAGTAATTTTCAATTTGAAACTTGTGTTTAAAATGAAGTCAGAGAAACCACCAAATATTGGCATATAGAGAACTCTGTTTCACTTTTAGCAAGGCTGTGTGACACACACTGTTCTCTCCTCTGGTCCAGTTATATCATTTTATGTTTGGAAGAAATCTTGGTTTTATTTTGAAGAATCATTTTATTGGTGAGACTGACACATTTTGATCTCAGCAAAACCGCAGAAAAATGTTTTTCTTTGGTGAACTTCTGAGATACGACTTATGAATTATTTAAGCAAATAAGAGTTTCTTACAGCTCTACAGGTGATATAATTTCATCATTGCACATAAACATGTTGGAGCTGTTACTGCTATGATATTTGTTTTCATAACTTCAGCTGAAATTAAAACTGGAGAAAAGGCAGGGATTGGTATTTTGTGCCAACAAAATGATTTCCAATGAATAGAAATCTTCTTACCTGACTTACGGTAAGAAGATGAACAACTACAGGATGAATGGGCAGGAAAGGATTTTACAGAAACCAAAGTGTCACCTTTAAATGTTGAAAATGTTTATTCTTCTATCCTCCACTTTCTCACCAACTTCTGCATAACTGCTCCTAAAAGTGGAAAAAGCATTTCATTCATCTTGGCGTGAATCATCAGTCAGACCTGTCATTTTGTGCTTTCAGATGATTTCTCTGTCAATGCAGGCTTTTGTTTTGCTGATTTGAATTTTCTTTGGCATGTTGTGCTTTTGTCTGTTCACTTTAATTACAGACAGGCACATTATAGAAACATTTTGTTAAATGTTAAATGCCATAAAAAACTCAAACCAAAGATAGACATTTTACTGAAATGTGACTTTGATAGACCAGACTTGAAATCTTTTGAAACTTTAAGTGTATTTTAGTCAGACCAAAAGTGAGATTTTATTTTGTCAACAAACCCTTTGAATAAGTTTAGTGTAAAACAGAGGATGTGGAAGAGCAGCTCATACCCTCTAGACAGAATGCTGTGGACCTCTTTCTCTTCTAAATGCTGAAGCGGACTGTTTGAAGTGCAGTGTAGAACTCTTGGATCTGCTGACTTCTGTCAGACAACTGAAAATACCTTATCACTGGACCTTTCAATTACATAACCATCCTTCAGTAGTCAGCCCAAGACAGAAATCAATCTTTCTTCCGCAGTGTCTCAGTCCTTGTGCCCTTTAAAAACTCGTGGAGTGAGCTGAAGAGAGGAGAGCAGGGAGGATGCAGGACTCTGGCCGATCAGGACGGATCAACTGGTCAAATTTTTCTCCAGGTGTTGATCTACTGGTATAACAAGATGGTTGCAATTGTTTACAGTGAGGAGGAAAATAATTGGGCCTCAAGTGATTTTATTACACTTGAGGTCCTGGTGTATTTTATAGGATTAAATAAATTAGTAGAATTTCTGATTAAATAAATTCAATCAGAATACATGTTGTATTTTTAAATGATCCAGTCGTGTGTTTATGCTTTTTATCAGGCAGAAATGTGTTTATGTATGTTTGTAACAATGAGTCCAAACGTAAGAGGTTGGTCAGTGACTCATCTGTGTTGAGTGCTCCCATTATAATTGTCCCATTAATGGTCTTGCAGCCATAAATTAAAGAAACATTCTGGGTGAAACGTAAAGCATCTTCAAAAAACTAGAAAAGGAGTTCCTGTCAAACCCTTTGAGGTGGCATCTCTGAGGAGCAGCACAGTACTTAAACTTCAAGTCTGATGTAATGTCAGGAAAGGGAGAAGAAGCGGCGCTTTTGGATGTGTAGCTGTTGCAGCATATCCTCTCCTGCTCTCTGATGTTCAGCTTTGTGGTCTCCTCTTACCTGCATGATGATTCTGTTTCTCTCATCAGTGAGGATGTCTGCAAACGGGGATTTACTGTTATCATCGACATGCGAGGATCGAAGTGGGAGCTAATCAAGCCTCTGCTGAAGACACTGCAGGAGTATTTCCCAGCTGAGATCTGTGTGGCTCTCATTATCAAACCAGACAACTTCTGGCAGAAACAGAAGACCAACTTTGGAAGTGCAAAGTTCTCCTTTGAGGTTGGATAAATGAGCTGCTGCACATACACAAGATTATTTTTATTTTCCACTGAAGTTGCATGTGTGCACAACTTTTTACATCCTTAAACTTTGTTGTGGCACAGCAGGCAAACATCTGGCATGTGAAGCTGTAGTTTAAGATCTTATCAAAACACAAAGTCTCACATGTACGACACACACGGATACAAATATATATATATAAAAAAAATTCCCTTCTCATCCAATGCGGGTGGTTCTTATCCTCTGAGCCCGGGTCCTCTACCAGAGGCCTGGGAGCTTGAGGGTCCTGCAGTATCTTGGCTGTGCCAAGGACTGCACATTTCTGGACTGAGATGTCTGATGTTGTTCCTGGGATCTGTTGTAGCCACTGCTCCAGTTTGGGGGTGACTGCCCCGAGGGCCCCGATGACCACAGGCACCACTGTGGTCTTCACCTTCCAGGCCCTCTCCAGTTCCTCCCTGAGGCCCTGGTATTTCTCCAGTTTCTCGTGCTCCTTTTTCCTGATGTTGCAATCGCTTGGTATTGCTACATCTACCACAACAGCTTTCCTCTGTTGTTTATCCACTATGACAATGTCTGGTTGGTTCGCCATTACCATTCTGTCTGTCTGGATCTGGAAGTCCCACAGGATCTTAGCTCTGGCATTCTCCACCACCTTTGGGGGGTGTTTCCCACTGATCTCGGGGTTTCCAGTCCATATTCTGCACAGATGTTTCTGTACACTATGCCTGCCACTTGGTTATGTCGTTCCATGTACGCTTTCCCTGCCAGTATCTTGCACCCTGCTGTTATGTGCTGGACTGTCTCAGGGGCCTCCTTGCACAACCTACACCTTGGGTCTTGTCTGGTGTGGTAGATCTGGGCCTCTATTGCTCTGGTGTTTAGGGCCTGTTCCTGGGCGGCCATGATGAGGGCCTCTGTGCTGTCCTTGAGCCCAGCTTTTTCCAGCCATTGGTAGGATTTACTGATATCAGCCACTTCGGTTATTTGCTGGTGGTACATCCCATGTAAGGGGCTTGTCCTCCCATGATGGTATCTCTGGCACTTCAACCTCCGTTCCCTGTTGTCTGAGACATTCACTGAGCACATTGTCTGTTGAGGCTTTGTCCCTGATGTATTTATGGGTCTTAGTTGTTTCGTCCTGGACAGTGGTTCTCACACTCACTAGTCCTCTGCCTCCTTCCTTGCGGCTCGTGTACAGTCTCAGGGTGCTGGATTTGGGATGGAACCCTCCATGCATTGTTAGTAGCTTTCTAGTCTTAATATCTGTGGCTTTTATCTCCTCCTTTGGCCAGCTAATTATTCCAGCAGGGTATCTGATTACTGGCAGGGCATAGCTGTTTATCGCACGGATTTTGTTCTTGCCATTGATCTGGCTTCTCAGGACTTGCCTTATTCGTTGGAGGTATTTAGCTGTGGCTCCTTTCCTTGTGGCCTCATCGAGGTTGCCATTTGCTTGTGGTATACCTAGGTACTTGTAACTGTCCTCTATGTCTGCTATTGTTCCTTCTGGGAGTGAGACCCCTTCTGTGCGGATCACCTTCCCCCTCTTTGTAATCAGCCGACCACACTTCTCTAGTCCGAATGACATCCCAATGTCCGTGCTGTAGATCCTGGTGGTGTGGATCAGTGAGTCGATGTCTCGCTCACTCTTGGCATACAGCTTGATGTCATCCATGTAGAGAAGGTGACTGATGTTGGCCCCATTTTTGAGTCGGTATCCGTAGCCAGTCTTGTTGATAATTTGGCTGAGGGGGTTCAGGCCTATGCAGAACAGTAGCGGGGACAGAGCATCTCCTTGGTATATGCCACATTTGATGGACACTTGTGCAAGTGGTTTGCAGTTGGCTTCAAGGGTGGTTTTCCACAGCCTCATCGAGTTTGCAATGTAGGCTCTCAGAGTCCTGTTGATGTTATACATCTCTAAGCATTCAATGATCCAAGTATGCGGCATTGAGTCATAGGCTTTCTTGTAATCAATCCAAGCCATGCACAGGTTGGTGTGTCGGGTTTTGCAGTCTCGGGCAACTGTGCGGTCTACGAGGAGTTGCTGTTTGGCTCCTCTGCTATTTACACCGATACCTTTCTGTGCCATGCTCACGTGCTTATCCATGTGTTTGCTTATCTTGGCCGCTATGATGCCTGACATGAGCTTCCAGGTTGTGGAGAGGTAGGTTATTGGTCGGTAGTTGGGTGGGACTGGACCCTTTGATGGATCCTTCTGGATTAGGATTGTCCGCCCTTCAGTTAATCATTCAGGGTGAGTCCCACTTTGTAGCAGCTGGTTCATTTGACCTGCCAGTCGCTCATGGAGGACAGTGAGTTTCTTTAGCCTGTAGGCATGGATCATGTCAGGCCTTGGTGCTGTCCAGTTTTTCATACCTGAGACTCTTTCTTGGACATCTGTCACAGTGATGGTTACCGGGGCTTGCTCAGGGAGGTTGCTATGGTCCTCTCGTAGCGAGATCAACCACTGTGCACTGCTGTTGTGGGACGCCTCCCTTTCCCATATGCCTTTCCAGTATTGTTCAGTCTCCAAACTTGGTGGGTCTGTTCTGTTGTTATTACCCTGCCATTGAGAGTACACCTTAGCTGGTTGAGTGGAGAATAGCCGGTTAATCCTTCTGGCTTCATTCTCCCTTGTGTATCTCTTTAGGCGGCTGGCCAAGTGCTTCAGGTATGGGCATCTGCCTGTACTTTCTGGGTACTTGTCTTTTCATTGTACCCTTATGGAGCTCTGATAGTTGGCTCACTTCCCTCCTTGTTACCTTGATTTTAACCTCTAACCGTCTTTTCCATGGTGGGTATATATATATATATATATATATATATACTGCCCCGAAACATCTGTGCAGAATATGGACTAGAAACCCCGAGATCAAAGTGGGAAACACCCCCAAAGGTGGTGGAGAATGCCAGAGCTAAGATCCTGTGGGACTTCCAGATCCAGACAGACAGAATGGTAATGGTGAACCAACCAGACATTGTCATAGTGGATAAACAACAGAGGAAAGCCGTTGTGGTAGATGTAGCAATACCAAGCGATTGCAACATCAGGAAAAAGGAGCACGAGAAACTGGAGAAATACCAGGGCCTCAGGGAGGAACTGGAGAGGGCCTGGAAGGTGAAGACCACAGTGGTGCCTGTGGTCATCGGGGCCCTCGGGGCAGTCACCTCCAAACTGGAGCAATGGCTACAACAGATCCCAGGAACAACATCAGACATCTCAGTCCAGAAATGTGCAGTCCTTGGCACAGCCAAGATACTGCAGGACCCTCAAGCTCCCAGGCCTCTGGTAGAGGACCCGAGCTCAGAGGATAAGAACCACCCGCGGTGGGTGAGAGGGAATTTATATATATATATATATATATATATATATATATATATATATATATATATATATATATATATACATACACAAAGCAGAGGACGCCTCGCAGAGCTGGCAGAATCTAGTCGCAGTGCATTGTGGTTCTGCATGAGGCTGTATGTAGGGTGCCCTGATTTATTGGTGCAGATTTTCTTAACTTTTTGAGATCAGTGTTCGGGTGATTCTTATGTGTGAAGCTGATCTTATCCACTATCTTATTTCCCTCGGCAAAGGTCAGACAATTAACCACAGTCCTCTTCTGCTCTGCAGTGAGAGAGGTTTACTGACAGACCGGCCCACCAGGTCATGTCAGTGTGTTCACAGTTTACAGTAGTTACTGTGAAATTAGGAAATATTATCCAGTTTTTACATGTTTTTACTGAAATCATTTGTAAAGCGATTAGTCCCAGTGCAGTATCAATATTTTTCTGGAAGGAAACCTTGCTGTTTCATTGACCAATTCCTTTTTTCAATCTCCTGGTCTGTATAAGCAGACCAGTATGGTTTCAGTAGAAGGCCTGGCCAAACTGGTAGATCCCTCACAGCTAACTGAAGACTTTGAAGGCTCTTTGGACTACAACCATGAGGAATGGATAGAGCTGAGGGTGTCTCTGGAGGAGTTTATGTCCAGTGCTGTTCACCTGCTGTCTAGACTGGAGGACCTTCAGGTACATAGCTGAGAGATTCAGATCTAAAACAATCAAAAGCCTTTTTTTAACCAAATGACAAAGATATGTTCTTTCTTACAGGAACTTCTGTCCATGAAAGACTTTCCTGCAGATGTAGAAGGATCTCGGCGGTTAATAGAGGAGCACACACAGCTGAAGAAAAAGGTACAAAAGTTGATCTACCTAAAAGTGGAAATACTATTACTTTAATTAAACACACCAACTAAATTCCTCCCTCTGATACCTTCGCAGTTTACCCACATGTTTAAAGAAAGTTCTGCCTGTCATTACATTTGATCTGATCTGAATAGTAAACTCATCGCTCTCATCAGGTGTTTTCCGCCAGGCTTTAAAAACAGCAGTTATCAAACTGATAACTATCAGATAGACTCCTTCTATCAGACTGATAAGAAGGAATAATGTGAACAAATCTCTACAGCAGAATTACAGGTTGATCTCCAACCTCCTATTCATCAGCAAAATTACTGAAAAAGCTGTTTCAGGAGTTACATAGCTTCCTAATGACAACCAACCGCTTTGATGTCTTTCAGTCGGGTTTCTGTGGTTACCACAGTACTGAGGCTGCCCCCGTCAAAGTGTTCAATGACATCCATATAAACACAGACTGTGGAAGAACCACAGTGCTGGTTCTGTTGGACCTCAGTGTTGACCATGACATAATACTGGAACCGTGGGAGAGTTGGGTCACACTCTCTGGTACAGTAACTGACTGGTTCTAGTCTGACCTAAAGAACAGGGTTTTTTTTTTATGCCAATAGAAAATTTGTCAATGGAGCTGAGAAATGTGTAGCACCCCAATGTTCAGTCTTTTATTTATTATCTCAATGCTCCTGCTAGCCCAGATTCTAACAAGTAATAGGATCAGTTACCATAACTACGCAGATGATGCACAGCTGTCCATTACAATGTCACTATCTGACCAGGAACTCATACAAGCACTGTGTAGATGCATTTACCAAATATATGAGTGGACATGTCCACTCATTGATAAAGCTGTCAGCACACAGCTTTAGTTATTGCAGCCGGAAACTAGAAGTCAGCCTGAAATCTGGGTGGAGTGATGAACTCTGGCCTGAACCTATAGACAGTTCAAAGACAGTTCAATCACCTGAAGAATGTTTCCAGGATCAAAGGACAATGTCTCAGCAAGATCTAGAGAAACTCATCCAGTCATATGGAGCACATCACTCCACTTCAGGTGTCCTTATACTGTTCTTGTATCTAAGAGAACAGAATAAAAAATCACTGAATGCCTTAGTATCAACATAAATTAAAGGCCTTCCAGACCTCTCAGGTCTTCTGGTTCTGGTCTGTTCTGCATCCCCAGAACCAGAACCAAATACGGAGAAGCAGCATTCAGTTTTTATTCTCCACTAATCTGGAACAAACTTCCAGAACACTGCCAAACAACCAAAACACTAAGTTCCTTTAAATCACAGCTATACATTCATCTGTGTAGAGTGTGAAGCACCATAAAATGCTTGTAGCTGAAATGTGCTGTACAATTGGACATGCCCTGCCTTTACGTCGTAGTTAATACTGTTTCAGGTGCTTAAGGCTCCAGTGGAGGAGTTAGACCGGGAAGGCCAAAGGTTGCTTCAGTGTATTCGATCCAGTGATGGATTTTCTGGAAGGAACTGCATCTCAGGTTCTGCTGACTTTCAGAGTCTGGTGCCCAAGGTAAGAATTTGACAGCAGGAATGATCCCTTGAACTGGGAATATATCCACCTTACAGTTTGAGCTATATCTGCATTTACTCATAAAACTAGAGGCAAGACACAAATCATACTGAGAACTTTCTGAAATGAGCCAGGCAGAAAATACAGGTAAATTACAAGATTTTAGCGAGCATAATATCTTAATGAATTTGGTAATTATTTTAAAACTTTTAAGTACTTGACTCTAAAGTATATTGATTTTTTATTTCAATCTCACTGAATAGAAAAAGAGGCATAGAAATAAAGAAGGTATTGCTACATTTATGGAAAAGATTGCATTCGTGCGGCTCATCTACATACCAGGAAGAGATGATCTGTAAGCAGCTGGGTAATAATTCAACATATTGCAGTCAAAAATATGTTATTGCCTAGGAAACACTCAATCTGCAGATATAGACAGTGAATGTTATGGACACATTGTCCTCACCCAAATATGGTGGTGTCCTCTTGTTTTAGTGGGCGTGGCTTAAAGAACTACTTTTCTTTCAGAAAATTGTATTGTATAATAATTTATCTGCATTGAAACCAAATGGCCAAATTTATTTATGCTTCAGTGTTTAAAGATTATTTCATATTTCCTGGATGTTTCAAATGATGACACAGCCCCTTTAGAAATAATCTTGTGATGACACAATAGTGGTAAAAACCCTTCACCATTAACCCACCTCAACATGTAACACCTCCTGCACGTCTGAATAAAAATATGTATTATGTCCAATAACTTCCATAATTTCAGTCTTTGGTCAACAGAGTAATGAAATGTCTGGATACACAATTGTTGTTAGTGTCAATATAATTGTCCTTTATACTTTCCCAACCAGTGTCCTGCACATTTACAAATATTGGAATCGGAACCTGTCTATTGGAGACAGGTTTTGGAAAGAAATGCTGAAATGTAGCGCATGGTTTTGACAGGTGGCCAGTCTGCTCGATAAGCTCCACTCCACAAGGCAGCACCTCCATCAGATGTGGCACGTCAGGAAGCTGAAACTGGACCAGTGCTTCCAGCTGCGCCTCTTTGAGCAGGATGCTGAGAAAGTGAGTCTTTGGTCAACAATTTAGCTCAGCACTGGATCCAATTTTACATCGGAGGTTTTCATCACTTTTAGAGATGACACAAAGGTAGTATTGTCAATTAGCCAAAAAGGAAACAACATTCTGGAATATTTCAGATTAATAAGAAATTATAAGTTGACATTTATACCTAAATAGTCTCTAAAACTTTACTCAAACATGAAGAAGTCATGAAACCTTTTGGCTTCATGACAGCCATCTGCTGCACTTCAGAGCTGATCACATTCTGCTGTACAATGGTGGTAATTGAGACCTGACACAATATTATAATGGAAATCTATGAGATGTTTATGTAGAAGGAGTGTGTTTGTGTTTTGAAAGTGTCAGACACACATATCCACAGACAGGCAGGCGTCAGCTGACCTGGTGTACATGTAGCCACGATAAATATTTACTGGAAAGCAAACAGGCAGGAGAAACGGCTGCTTTGCTTCGCATTGTCACACTGAGAGACTGTAGGGATGTTAACACCAGTTCAACCTGAGGGTCTAACTGCTCTGATCCAGCAGGGGATCACCGATCAGACCTGGCAGTTTGTTTCATTGCCATGGCAACACAGGCGAATATACTGAACCGTAACCATCTCTCTGAGAAAATGGACATATAGTGAAGTTTATCTCTAATTGAAAAGAGGTTTAGGTTGTGGCTTTTTTTTGTTTCTCTTGTTCAGACCACAGTTACTGTAGCACTTTACTTACCATCTGCCCTGCAGACATGCCAGATGAGTCAGAGCAATCGCCTGGGAATACTTTACATGTTATGAACAAGAATCTGAAATGTCTCATCATGGACCAGCTCTCATAGAGAAATGATTGAATTGAGGAGTCATTTGTGTTGTGTTTCCCAAGTGTTTGCCTCTGTGATTTATAAGCTGAAATAAGATCACACAACCCCCAATACTTCTTCCACTGCTAGTTTGCTAATTATCCACTGCTTCCCCAGTGCTTCACTGGTCCGTCCTGAGTTTTCCAGTGTTTCCTGAGTGTTTCATTAATATTTCCTAAATGTTTCCTTCATGTTTCCTCAGTGTTTCCTACATGTTTCCCCAGTGTTTCCTTAGTGTTTCCTTAATGTTTCCTAAATGTTTCCTCAGTGTTTCCTTAATATTATCTTAATGTTTCCTCACTGTTTCCCTAGTAATTCTTCATCTTCTTTGTTTTCCCCTGTGTTTCCCAGGATAGTTTTCAGTGTTTCCTCAGTTTTTTCCTGGGGCTTTTGTAGTATTTTCCTGCTTTTCCCTTGTGCTTCCTTAATGCTTCATTAGTGTCTTCCCAATGGTTCCTCAAAGGGAGAATATTATGGGAACGTGAGTGTAGTGCTGGGGTAAAACATGCAACCGATGTATGGAGATCTCAATTCTTGTTGCAGTTCTGGCCCCTTAACCTTTGACTTCCCCCTCTCTGATGACCTCCTTTCCCATCAGATTAAAGTAAACAAAGGCCACCACTGAAGAATCTAAGAAGTAGTGCCCTTTTATCGCACAATCAAGTAATTATGTTACCTCTAGTTGTTATTAAACTGTTGCATAAATAAAAAAAATAACTTAAAACAAAATTGACTTCACATCATAGCTGTTTGTGATCCCTTCAAACTGGTTTCTATCTCTTTAAGAAGCTCCTGTCCTTTCTGACCCTGCCCCTAACAAAGCTCTCCCATGCTGCTCCCTGATGCCATTTATAGCTTTTGTTAAAAGTGTTAGACTGAGCAGTAGTTTGTATGATGAACTCAGCAGATGAACTCAGGAAAGGAGCAACTAGGGACAATATTCATTTGCATAACACCTATTAGATTTAAAGTTACAGGATTACATTCGATCAACCCACTCAGTTTGAGTTGTTTCAACGTATCTTGTTATGTAAATACAATGAAACTTGCTTATGTTCAGTATAAAAACTTGATTTAAAGTAGTAATTTGCACATGAAACAGTTACATAAAACAAGCAACATCAGAATTCCATGTCTTTGAGAGATTTTCTCCAGGTTCTTCCAACTCTGTCCAACTATTTCTGTAGTTCTACCCCAGAGTTTTTCCATTCCTTCTCCAGTGTTTTCTCATTGTGTCTCCACTTCTTCTCCATGGTTTTTACAGTGCTTCTTCTTTGCTTCCAGGTGTTTAGACTCCATTCATATCTGTTGGAAGTGCACTGATATAGTTCTGTGTGTGTGGGATTGTGTGTCTGTGCAGATGTTCGACTGGATCAGCCACAACAAGGAGGTGTTTCTGCAGAGCCACACAGAGATCGGTCGTAGTTACCAGCATGCTGTGGAGCTGCAGACACAGCACAACCACTTTGCCATGAACTCCATGGTAGGACCTCATCACAAGCTTTACTTTTTCTCCTAAAATTTGACTCTGAATGTATGAAGATGACATAGAATTGTTAAAATGTTCTTCCCAGAATGCCTACGTAAACATCAACAGAATCATGTCAGTGGCGAGCCGGCTGGCTGAGGCCGGTCACTATGCTTCCACGCAGATCAAGCAGATCTCCAGTCAGCTGGATCAGGACTGGAAAAGTTTTGCTGCTGCCCTTGATGAACGCTCTACCATCCTCGCCATGTCCTCTGTCTTTCATCAGAAGGCTGAGCAGGTGAGATGAGAACTGTGTGAGTGATTATTGACAAAATACTCACTCACACAGTGATTATAAAACAGCTAATCAGCTGTGTTTGTGGAATACATAGAAAGCCTTGCAATGGAGCTGAAACCATTTCTTTCGCAAACAAGCTGCTAATATCTAACTCTCCAATCACCAAGGCTTTTTGCTGCAAACCCGTGTCCAGAATATTACATAAAAGTGGGACATTTTTTATTGCTTGATTATATTTAATAGATGAAAGTGCTTCACTGCTGAGGTTGACATGGCAACTGATTAAACTGTTTGATTCCTGCTGGGCTCGTGACATTTTATTTTAGAGTACGTTTGGATGAAGAGGACATAAAAGAGGAGCAACATTGGATGAGTGAGACTACAGAGAGGACAACAGTTAGAACACAGACTCACAGGAAGAGACATCACAACTAAAAAACCAAATGAATTATTAAATAGAATGTTTTGAATATTATTGCCATTACAGCATGTTCCATTCCTTTTTCTAAGGTTTTGTTGGCTCTTGTGGCATTCATTTGAGAGTAGTCAGACAGAAAAGTGGGTAATGAGAGACAGGAGAAGACATGTGGCAAAAGTCATCAAGCTGGGAATTGAACCTGCAACAGCTGCATTGAGGACTAAGACCTCATAATGTGGGTTGTGCTTAACCTCTGTTGTGAGGGGTGGAGACAGTAAGAGAAAAATCCCATTCCCCAACTATTCATTTTGAATTCCAACTAATTAGATACCGAGAAGACCAGTATGCGTTCAATGGAGAGCTGAACCCCTTTAAATATGACATGCAGTTCAACAAACACACATGGACTTATAATTCAAGGCTTTAATCTGGTTCTTCAGTTCCTGTCTGAGGTGGAGACTTGGTGTAAAGTGTGCAGTGAGGGCGGGTTACCGTCAGAGATGCAGGAGCTGGAGATCGCCATCCATCGGCACCAGAGCCTGTATGAGCAAGTGACCCAGGCTTACACCGAGGTAAGACGATCACACAACCAAGACCCTTCAAACTGATTGTGAGCAACAGACAAAGTCATTGCTCCACTGCTGCTCATAGAAGCTTGTTTTCTATAACGTCTTTATCATAAATGTATACAAACACACTTTAATGTCCAGCTGCTGCGCAGGAACTGCAAGCTACTAGATACCAAAGCACCACTTTCTCTAATAAAACACACTGGAAGTGACTTTCTCAACAAACTGTAAAGGTGCCATTTTTTCCATGTAAACACCAGGTTTTTAGGTGATGGAGAACAGTAATATTCTTCTGTACTGTCAATGCTGCAGACTGTGATTGGCTGTGATAACAGGGCGGCGAAGCTCAGCCGCTGCACTGACCCTTCAAGCTGTCTGAAAACACTCCACTAAATTTAGTTCTGGAGCACTCCCACTCTTCCCTGTTCTTTGCTGCCGTCTGCTGTTTTATCTTTGTTGTTCAGTTTATGCTTATCTATAAAAAGATAAGTCTGTATATATATACAGACATCAAATTCTAGGCACAGCTTCAGACTGAGGCAGTTAGGCTTGGCAGATTCCTGCTGCATTGTTGAATGTAGGAGTCGCATAAAAATGGTTCCATGTCTGGGTTTGATGTCTCTTCTTTACGAGATAAATGAAGGAAGCCACACTTGACTTCTAATGGAAATAAAATTTATGTTGTGTCTGCATGTCATGTTATAAAGTTGTATACATACTGTAAGCACAACTTTACTTTAGTTACTTCTCCTAGTTCTGAAAAAAATTTGACAATCCAGGTTAGATCAGTGTTTAGTATTTTCTATTTTGATGACATCAGAATCAAATGCAGTCCAAGGTTATTTAAAAAATGGCGTAATTGCTCTTTACTTACCATTCAGAGATCAAGCTGTGGTGCATGTAGCATTGTTCGAAGTGAACACTTAGCCACATAATGCTTTCCAGTTTTTCAGATCTGGTCTGTTGCCATTTCTTTTTTCTGAGCACATGTTGAAGTTCAGAGAGACTTCTCTAAACGTGATGTGACCAAATCACGTCTGCCAGCTCCAAAAGTGCTCTTATGATTCATGTCTGCCAACCACAAAAGGGCAAACCAAACACTTCTTCCTGTTTTACTTCATAACAATTCAGTCACAAATAGCAAGTCCAGTTTAACACACACTATCGAAGCGTAGGTCTATGTCACCAAAGTCACAACCAAACATCAATCAGGTAGCACTTTGTGAAATGAATTTCATATTAACGACACATATTTGGCATGACATTACAGTTTAGAGTTTTTTCCTTTCTGTATGTGAGCGGTGTCATGTCTGTTTCCATGTCCAGGTGAGTCAGGATGGGAAAGCTCTGCTGGATGTGCTGCAGAGACCTCTGAGTCCAGGCAACTCCGACTCCCTCACAGCCACGGCTAATTACTCCAAAGCGGTCAGTGGATCAGTAACAGATAACCTTTGAGCATATTTACATATAATCTAAACCAGTAGGTGTAACCGCTCAGGTTCACTGCATCCTGGACGTGGTGCATGAGGTTCTTCACCATCAGCGGCGTCTGGAGAACATTTGGCAACATCGAAAGGTCCGTCTACACCAGCGACTGCAGCTGTGTGTGTTCCAGCAAGATGTGCAGCAGGTATACACTCAAAAAGCTCTCAGTCACCAACATAAAGGACAATGTTAATGTGCTTTTAACTTGACACAGTCAAGGAAAGTTAAAGGTCTGGATTTTTCATTCCAAACTCCAACATTAACTGGGTAAACTCATACATTTGTGCAAGATCAATCATAGGATTCATATTTAGTGGCATAAGTCCTGTTTCTGGAATCCGATTCACTTTTTTGTTGCATGGGGTCAAGCAGGTTCTCCCTCCTGCATTCTAATCCAGGACTTCTGGACAACGTCACAGTTCCTTTGCGGCTCATGGTTCTGCCTGAGAAACATGTACATGTTTGATGAATCCTCCCAGGTTTTGTAGCAGCTCAAGGTTCAGAGTTTGAGCTGGTAGCTTCATGTTAGTTCTTGTTGGTCTGGATCTAAGATCAGAGAATTTCCTCTCAGGTAAAAAGCAACATGACCTTCACAGTGTACTGCTGCTTGATTTTAATGTTTGATGGAAAAACTGTCTGCAGATCTCAGATCCAAATAGAGCAATCTTACTTTAATTGGTCCTCTTTAGGGGAGAAAATCAACTTTGGTGAACTCTTACCTCTTTTGCCCATGTTATTGTCTTTCTTCATGCTAAGGTTTCTAGAGGTTTCTAATTAGAAGCTGAGCAAAACTCAGCTTCTAATTGTTACATTGCTATAGTGTTGACCTGCCTTGATCATCTTGGCACTAATCATTGGCTCAGCTTTAGACATTTTCCTATTCACTGATCCACTACAATGGTACAATGGTAGTAAAAGTTTTCCTTTTACTACCATGTCTTTGTGGTTTTGGTTTCTCTTCATTTTAACTGCTCAGCTACTCATTTTCTGCACTTCCTCATGTCTGCTCTCCTCTGCAGTCAGCCTTTGACCCAAACATTGCTGCTGTTCTGAACAGTACTTGGATTGAATCATTTAACTCTAACTTTCCCAGAAATGCATTCCAACTAGTCCGAACAACATTTGTTGTCTTTTTCACCTGTTTGACTGTTTAATTAAACTCCACTCTGTTTTTATTTGGAACACACTTCATTAATTTATGGTTTAATTTCACAGAATCAGCAGAATTCATGTCATTGCTGTTGGGTTTTCTATTGCTCTACTACACCTACTGGTAAATAATGTAGATTATATGTAGAAATATTATCTCACCCAGTTACAGTTATTGATCTGGTTGGAGATGTTGGACTGCTATTATTTTGAACACCGCTGTAATTGTTGATTAGATCAATCAGCTCACTCTTTGGGATGCGAGAGAGCCAAAACGCTCTCGTCTGTGGTTTCACTCTCCTGAGTTGGACTTTGTGCTGACCCACTTGGATCATGTCATGCTGTGTGTAAGCAGGTGGTGGAGTGTAGATGTTAGTGGCGTGTGCAGTGCTAAACAGATGAGCATCAGCACGGTGCGTTCATTCATCCCTGCTGTCCTCTCCTTCCGTCTGCTCCCTGTTTAATATAAAAATTCCTGAGATAAAACACTGTCTGCTGCGCTGCTACTGCTGCTCATCCCACACAGACACAGAGCGAGAGGCTTGGAGAGGTGTGAGGCCACATTCCTGAAGCCTCTGTGGATATTCAGGAGCTCCAGATTTAATATCACAGCTGTATTTAGAGTCAGTAGAGTGGCTGTGATAAGCTGGAGTGGACGAGAGTGAGGGGTGTAATGTGAATAATAAGAACCACGTACATGTATTATTTGTAGTGCTGGAATGTGTCTGCAGAGGTTCTTCATATGAAGTGATGTAAAACAGTTTGATGTATTCAGTAGGCGATGCAAACAGAGGTAGGAGCAACAGAACACCAGATTATTTTCAAAGTTTGATGTTAATTCCAGTAAAAATGTTTCATATGAAGATCAACTCTTTTCAGACTGAATGTTGTCTTAACTTGTGTCTGCCTCTCCACACTCTCCTCAGGCTAAGGAGCTGCTGACTTAATTTGGATTTAGCAGAAGTGCAAATAATTTAAATTTATTTTAATTAAATAGCTGTGGGTTTAAATAGCAAATCACTAACAACGTCTTGTAGTAATATGTACACTGCTCAAAAAAATAAAGGAAACACTCAAATAACACATCCTAGGTCTGAATGAATGAAATATTCTCATTGAATACTTTGTCCTGTACAAAGTTGAATGTGCTGACAACAAAATCATTGTTGATTGTCAATCAATGTTGCTTCCTAAGTGGACAGTTTGATTTCACAGAAGTTTGATGTACTTGGAGTTATATTGTGTTGTTTGAGTGTTCCCTTTATTTTTTTGGAGCAGTACATATACTTACCCAGTCATATTTTTACATTTCCTTTCAACTTAACATCTTTTAATACAAAAACACAATGGACCGCCCCGCCACCTCAACCATCAGGCTTAGCAAGATTTCTGGGAGAAACCATTAGCAGCATCAATAAAACTATCAATATACTCAGACTAAAAAGTCTGTTTTATTGCTTAAGTGCTTTATAAATCTAATTAGTATCAGAGGTAAATTGATACTAATGATGTGTGCAATGTAATCTAACATTTGATTGACAGCAAAAACTCAAGGAATCAAAGTTTTTGTACAACTGGATATAAATTCAGGCTTTAAGGGGTTAAGGAGCTGACAACTTTACTTTGTAAAAGTGCAAAGTTTTGTCACCACAGCTACAAGATTAATCTGCGAGTTTAATCTTTGAGTTTGTTCACAAATATATCTCAGTAAACTAAAGTTGTAACTGCTAAATAATTAAACTATTCCCATTTACCCAGAATCCACTAAATCTATTCTGAAATGCTGTAAGAGATGCATGCCTCTTTCACTTTCTAGAAAATCCTTTTGTGTGTTCAGTGGAGGATTTGGCAAGTTTTTCATGGACAGCTCCTATGAAAAACTTACCAAGTCCCAGGAGGATGAATAACTGACTGACTGAATAATTGAATAGGGTAATTAATGCACAGGTAATTAAACAAAGAAGCTAATTAATCATATGCCTATTTATTTGGGCATTGATTTATTTCTGCATTTGTTTTTAATTATATGAGATTTTTCAGCACAAACTGCAGATTTGTTCCTTCTAGTTGCTAGGGTGTGTGTCCAGTGTGATCTGCAGGCCAGAAACACCACATGTTAACACCGGCACTGCTGTCATCTTCATTCCATATTATTTATTCATTCTGTAGTGTTTGTTGAGTGAGGAGTAAGAATCAGCTCCAAACTACAAATTTAGAGATGAGTCTTCTGCCTTTGGCACCTTGGTAACATTATTATGAGACCTCAGAGAGTGGCTGTCAAAGACAAAGCCACTGACTGAAACAGAGAGCAGAGCTGTCAGCAGAGCGTTGCCCGTTCTACTTGTCATGTTTCACTTCCTGCCAGGCCCCAGAGAGATGCATGTAAGGAGAGATGTGCACAGAAAGTCAGACAAGTTAAGAAGTGAGAAAGAAACTTCATGCCACTAGAATATATAACTCAGTGAAACAAAGGTTTTCCACACTGAGTTGTAGCAGTGCAGGATAAATGTGACCCTGGAGAGGAGCAGAGTAAAGCTGAGACAGAACATGTAATGTTGTTTCAGTCCTGCTGCAGTCAGCTGGCCTCCTACCTCACACTGAGCTCTCCATGTCACGCTGCTTCTTCATGAGCCCAGTGCGGATCAGAGTTGTGGTCCTGTGGAGAGAGAGATCGTATGGTCAACTGATCATCCAATGCACATGAGAACCAAAGAGAATTCAGGCAGGCGGGACTCAGTGGGGATGTTTGACAGCTGTAAGAGTGAAAGGGAAGACGGTCATGAGACCTTCAAATAAGATAAAAAAAAACCCTTGTCACTTTCAAAAATGAATAAAAATGTTCCTTCTATAAAAGTCTCATTCAGAACTTAATTGGCTATGCGTGTGTTGTGATTACCACACTGAGCTGAGTTCAGCTTAATCAGTCGAATCCTAAGAATCAATCAATCAATCAATCAATCAATCAATCAATCAATCAATCAATCAGTAAATCAATCTATCAATCAAATTTTATTTGTATTGCACATTTCAGCAAAAAGGCATTTCAAAGTGCTTTTCGTTATAACAAACACAAAAACACAAAGTCATGCAACATAGAATCAACAATCAAAACATGACATTAAGTCGAGTGCCATCATTAAATGTGTAATTGATTACATTTCAAATACAACTCTAAACAGGTGGCTTTTTAGCTGAAATTTAATGGAGCTCCAGATTTAATATCACAGCTGTATTTAGAGTCAGTATTTCAGCTGTTATGCAGTTTTCTGGAAGTTTGTTCCAGATTTGTGGTGCATAGAAGCTGAATGCTGCTTCTCCTTGTTTGGTTCTGGTTCTGGGGTTGCAGAGCAGACCAGAACCAGATCTGGTGGGTTTGGGAGATTGATACAACAACAGCAGATCTTTAATGTATTATGGTGCTGAGCCATTCAGTGATTTATAAACTAACAACAGTATTTTAAAGTCTCTGAGCTACAGGGAGCCAGAATAGGGACTGGACAACCTTCCTGGTTTTAGTGCGAACGCAGGCAGCAGACACAACCTTTACTTTAATTGGGGCAATGGAATCAATGATATATGAAACTTTAGACTGAAAATCATCTACCAACTGATCTACATCATTACAGCTTAATAGTGAGGAAGAAGAGTAGATTTGATTAAATGTTTCTGCTGTGTTTTCTGTGAAAGAACGTTTTGTGACAGTAGCTGTTTGTCCAAGTGGGTCAAAGAATAAAGAACCTTCAAAGATAACAGCAAAGTGATCCGACAAGGCGACATCAGTTACAGAGACATTGGAAATATTCACAGCCTCACTGATAACCAGGTCCAGTGTTTGACCTTGAGTGTGTGTTGCTTCTTTGACATGTTGTGTTAAACCAAAATTTTCTAAAATATTAAAAGCTTTTTTGCTCCTCTGTCTTGGGGTTTGTCCACATGAATGTTGAAATCACCAACAATTATTAAACAATCATAATCAATGCATATGATTGATAGATCATTCAAGTCAGTAAAGACATTTTCCACATATGTTGGAGTTTTGTATAAAGTTAGTGTCAAAGTTCGTTTGTAACCTTTAACCTGAATTCCAAGATACTCAAAAGAACTGAAATGACCCAAAGAGATTTTACTACAATTTATGTTTTTCTTGAATATAGAAGCCACGCCTCCTCCTTTTTTATGTTTTCTATTCTCGCTTAAAAAAATTGTAGTTAGGGTTAGGCGTATGATTGGTTCATTATTGTCATTCAACCATGTTTCTGTCAGAAATAAAACATCAATATTATGCTCAGTGATGAAATCATTAATTAATAGAGCTTTAGCACAGAGAGATCTGGTATTTAAAAGATCTACTTTAAGTGACTTGAAGGCAAAAAAGATTTTCAGTCTGAGGTTCGAATTAGGACCGCTGTATTTCATATTTTTGTTTGTAAATTTTCTTGTCGTGATCCGGACAGGTAATGTCCTGTTCTGCAGTGCCGGGGTCCAGATAGATTCTGGAGGAGGACGGGTGTATATGATAATATCTGGTCCCTGACCTCTGACCTCAGAAACGAAGAGTGATGGATCCTCTGGAAAGTCAGGGGCAGGTGGCTTAAATGAAGTGAGGTCTGCTACGTGAGTGCTAAGGAGAGACGTGCCGAGCCGAACACTGTTGATTCATTCCATCTGAAAATCTGAGAAACTCGGGTCCAGAAGACATTTCTTCACAGGTATCTTGCAGTGAATGAGTGGGGGAGAAGAGAGGCAGTGGGGATGTAGGAGCGGAACCAGTGGCTCTGTCTGCTGGTAGTCGATTTATCAGCTTGTTTTGGAATATCGTGCTCCTGATCCGGGGAACGTTCCATCCTAGTCAGACATCCTAGAGCCTGTTCTTCTGAAGCGGTGATCCTGTTGCTGTCCTTGTTGATAAAATAGAAAAGGTTTGCAGTGAGTAGCTTTATCCCATGTTTATTAAGATTGCGTCCCCCTCTTCCAAAAAGGTGAAAGCGCTGCCAATAGATCCAGAGGTTATTGATGAAGGTCACTGAGCTGGTAGAGCAGCTTTTTATCAGCCATTTGTTGATCGTGAGCAGCCTGGAGAGTTTTTCGTCTCCCCATTGAGGGGATGGAATTGGACCACTGAGAAATAACTTCATTTTTAATTTTCCCATAGTGTTCAGAAGAATATTAAAGTGCTTTTTCAGAATCTCAGACTTTTGCTTAGCCAGATCGTTGGCTCCAACATGCACAACTAAAGTCTCAATATCTGGCTGATCAGTGGTTAGAGAGAGCAGTTTGTTGGTTAAATAAGATAAACTGTCAACAGGAAAAGAAATCACTCTTGTTTTCCTGGGATAACAAACGTCACTGGTTCCCTTTACTGCCTCATCTCCAATAATAAGACTTTTGGGATACCTTTCGCTTTCCTGGTGGTCACTTTGTCTTTTGGAGCTTTGGGGGGTGGATGTGTTGATTTTGCCTCATTGTTGATGTTTGAAGGCGAGGTTTCACTCAGAGGCTCAGGCTGGAGTGCAGAAAATCTGAATGTTTTGAGGCTCGTGCAGGTTGCTTTGTCTCTGGTCGGTGGAGGCATTTTGGTTGCAGCTACTTGTTTGTCTTTGGCAGAGCAGGCGTTGAAGTTGAAGGTGGGTTTCGACTCAGAGCCGGCCACGCTGATTCGTCCAGGTGTGGGGTTCTCTCTGATAGTCGTCTCATCAGATCCGCAGTGTGACACTCCCGTTTCGGCTTGGCACCCAGAGCATTCCAGGGTGAGCTGCTCGGTGCAGGGCGCATGACCTCTCCGTTGATTTGAGGAAGGGTCGTCTCATTTCCACAGGTAGCGTTGATCTCAAAGTTCACCTCCAGCAGTTTGATCTTCTTTTCTATAGACTGAAGTCGTTGTATAATACTGCTCATGTCCCTGGGGTCAGCCGGAGGCATTTTGCCCTGGTTTAACTTGGAGGTAAAGAAAAGTAAGGTGAAAATAAAAGTAAGAAAATTCCACAGTCCTTAGGTTTGTAATAATCCAGTTATGATGTTGATAATGTCAATATAGCTATAAAAACTGACTTTAAAAATAACTCGCAGGCAAAGTTATCAGTAAGGATGAGAGAGAGCAGGATGAGCTGTTCCTCCTTCAGCTGTCAGAGCGTGATTTCTCCGCTACATCTGTAGAATCCAACAAAAGTGAAGTGGACTTGCATAAAATGTGAGTGTTTTATTTAAGATTATGATAGACATTTATTTCCCAACTAATGTTGTTAAATTACAACTTTCAATATTTCAAATCAAATGCTTTTTTAAATGTATATTCCAATAAATTCCACCGAATTTGCTTTAAATTCCTGTTAACTCCATGGGAAAGCTTCCAAACTCAGGAGATGAGATGGAATAGAATGAAATAGAGACAGAGTGACTCAAAGGCTACAGTGCCCCCTAAAGAGGTTGAAATACCTATAGAGTAATGGGAATTTGAAATAAAGTACGTAGATGCTCAACATATGTTGAACAACAACAAATAAACAAGCAGCTGGATGTTGAAAATAATTCACAAAATCAAAATATGTAAAAGAAAACATTTATGACACCGGGTTTGTGGTAATACTGTTCACTGGAGACTGTCTTTTTGTGTAGCAAAAAAATACATGATAAAAATGAATAAAATTGAGTTGAATTGATGAAAAACAAATTGTTTCCATCATGCAAAATACATTTTGGATTTAAAATTAATTTAAACTGCTTAACTTTGGGGCTTTGATGGAGCGGATCAGGACAAGGGGAGTAAACAGAATGTTAAGATTGCACAAGTGTGTGTTAAACTGTCTGGAATGTGTGCATCTCTTTACATTTGGGGTTCCTGGTGACTTTGTGTTCGGAAATGATCTAAATAATATGTGTGTCTTCTGTATCATGCAGGTTTTGGACTGGATAGAAAACCATGGAGAAGCTTTCCTCAGCAAACACACAGGTGTTGGGAAATCCCTCCATCGAGCCCGAGCCCTGCAGAAAAGACACGATGACTTTGAAGACGTAGCACAGGTGAGTTTGTCTGCACTTCAGTGATTGTGTGGTTGACTCCGTACAGGTATCTTGATTTTTTTTGTGATCTTGTGTGTTTCAGATCATCAGACAGTTTTCAGTGTCAAACAAAAATTGATTATTAAATTGAAAAAGTGTTCCCTCAATGAGGATTTTATTCATGAACAAAACAAAAATAGCCAAACCAATCTGACCAAAGTGAAAAAATAGCTGCCTTTTGCTGAACCGCGAATTAGCAGTGTTTAACCATGTGATTCTCAAACTAAGTGAATTTCACCAGTCAAATCCAGCCCTGATAACTTGTAGAATCAAGAAATCACATATTTAGAACTTGACTTCACAAAGTGTCTGGAAAAGAAAGACATCCGGAGTCATTTGCTTCACATCCAATCAAAGTTCATGATCCATTGTGTTAATGAAGAGACATGGCGATTACTGCATGATGGGGAGAGTTCCAGGCAAAAACCACTACTGACCAGAACAACACAAATTCCCATTTCACATTGGCTGGGCTCTCAGCTCTAACAGGTATTCCAGAGTATTGTCTCTGGAATACCAGAGACAATACATCTTTACCAAATGACCGGCATAACAGTGACAAGAGAATGTCAGCTGTAACAGAGACCTGAAACTATCCCTGGAGAATGTTCCTTCTTCAGTTGCTGCCTTAGGCTTCAGTTGAGTGGTATTAGTCAACAGAATAATGACCCAGAAACCATCAGCAGATCTTCCACTCAATGGCTAAAAAATATTCCTGATTACAGTCCTAGAAATACTTGTTGCCAATTATCACTTATGCTTGAAGGAAGTGGCTGCCTCCTAGCATAGCGCAGCAACTTAACATTCTTTGTGATATATTTTTTTCACATATTGCCAGGTTGGTAAATCTGTTAGCCTACTTCAGGCTGACAAGAAGGTTCTGGTCAAGTCATTTCATGATTTTCCGGGACAGGCTGTGTTCTTTCCTGGCTGTCATTTAATATGATTGAACTCAGCTGTCCAACAATGTGACTGTCCACAGTTTATGACTTGACAAGTTAAAATTACTTTTTCATAGAGGGAAACACTGATCTGGATTTTCTGGGCACAAAACTAAATTTTGTCTTTACTCAGTTTTAACTTGAATAAAAGAACCACCAATAGAATAAATCTGTATTATTTCTATCTGTTTGAAATCTATTCGTTTATGGTTCATTATTCTGTGTTGTCAAAATTTAATTAAATGTCATGGAAATGCTGATTTAAAAATATAAAAACATTTTTTTGACTGCAGTCTGTTTGTAATTCCCTAATTAAATCTGAATACTAGAAGTCCATGTGCCTGCTAGCAGGAAACACACAGGGCTAGATGTGAATGACCATAAATGGTCATGAGGTTGTCCCAAAGATGTTCTTAATTTTTCTTCCCAAGTCCTTCATGTAGGAGCCAAGGACCCGAGGTCTGAACCAGAAACACAAAAACAAAGAAACATGTTGAAGGTTTTAGTGTGAATAAAGTGTTACGAGTTTCTTCAGCACTGAAGAGAGTAGAACCCTCAGATTAACTCAGTTTATACAACATCTGCTTCTCTGCACAGCTTAAACACACACAGGTGTAGAATCTGTGTTCTTACTTGATATTATGCAATCAGACAACTGACAGTCTCGATAGAAACAACCATCAAACGCTTCCATCAATGAACTTGTGTGTGTGGATAAGCATGTGCGGTTATGCGCCTGTGTGTGTGACTTTGTTTTTTATCTTCTCTGTTAGGAATAACCAAAGACATAAGTCAAAGGCACATTTTTGGTACTCTATCTTTGCAGGAACTTTCCATTGACTTCCATTCATTTCTACAGCCAACCCCTAATCCTAACCCTTATCCCATCCAGTACATACCTCACTCTAAGCCTAAGCAAAATGTATTCATACCTTAGTCCTAAATCCTAACCTCGAATCCAAAAGCAGCATTTTCATTTGTGGAGACCAGGCTTCGGTCCCCACAAGGAGCAGTGGGCCCACAACTGAATAGGTGTCAGGAAAATGGTCCCTGCAATGCCTCAAATACATGGAACCCATGCACACACACACGTACGCCCACACCTGCACATGCACACATACGCCCACACATGCACACACACTCGCATGCACGTGCACACATGCACACACTATGTGCTGATGCTTCTTTTCATTATTTTTGAATGAGAACTGACTCTCAATCAACTCTGAATAGATGAAGGTTAAATTAAAAATCTCCCAATACTTTACTATGTGGTTAAATTAATGTTCTCCTAATTTTTATATCTTTTTAAAGACTTTATTCTTCATAGCCCAAAAAAGCTTTTTTATTGAAGCGACAGGATATTTCTGTTCCATCGTGTCTCTGACCCTCACCAAGATTTAACCAGCTGTGGTTCAGATCATAATATTCACTTGTAGGTTATAATATTTTCTGTACAATCCGCCTAGCATTTGAAATATCCATTGTGACAGATCTGAAGAGACTGTTTCCTTTCTTACCTCCATTTACTCCTCAGCTCAGGGTAAAATACCCCCAACGTCTGAGCCATGGAACATTTCCTGAGGTCCTCCTCCACCTACCAGTCAAGACAAATTACTAATCCAGTTTTTCTGCTGATTACAGCAGAGAGTTCAGATTAGATTATGTTCCTTTATTTAGGGGTTTATTGAAAGCGAAATTTTGATGCTGCTGCATTGCAGAAATTGAATCTGACTGGGAGACATTGTGTGTTTTCCTCTGTTATCCATTCTCAACAGAGCTATTTTACAAATTCACCATTTCATCTGGTTTTAAATCAGAGAACACCAGCACTGGTAGCTTGTCACTGTTCTCTGTTTATATATCCAAGTGTGTGAGTCCATCAGCCAGTAAGAGAATTAAATTAGCAGGGAATCATTTAACTGCTCCAGAAGTCAAAGTCAAAACCCCAAATCTGCCTTGGATAAAAAGTTCTTATACTGCAGTGCATCCTGTTGGATCAGTGTGAGAGAGGGAGAGTTCTGACTCTGGACATAAATGGGACAAAGCAACTATCTGGCAGGCTATAATTTGATACTTAAGCACCACTTCATGCTTTTATAATTTAAATGTGATCACTTATCAATTTACCAGCAACTTCGAATGCAGCACCGTCCTGCTGCGACCCGCTTCCTACCTTCTTACTGATTTAGTGCCAAAATTTAAAACCTGAGTCACTCTCTCATCTGCAAAACTTGCACAACTTTACAGTTTAAACTGATGTATACGCTCAGTAGAAAGTTCAAAGCACGCATCAGAATGAGGAAGAAAGGTTCTTGTGACTGCGTAAGCCGCATGGTTATTGGTGTGAGATGGGCTGATCTCACACCAAACTCACTGCGAAGGCACTTTTGGAACCCGAAGCAGATGGGCTACAGCAGCAGAGGATTAATCACCAGCAGGCTACCTATTAAACTGCTTGCTGATTCTATGTCATGGGTAAACTTGATTGTTAGTCTGTGATCTAAAACTCACTCTGTTACCTAAAACTCACACTATGAAATGCATCATATTGAGCTAACGAGAATGAGACGGAACGAGTTTTTAAAATTACTTTCAAGGCAGCTTCAACAGCTTTTGTTGTACATTTTATTTCTATCGCCACACTCTCAACAAACTTTCTTTTTCTGATTTCTTTTTATGTCTTCAGACCTTAGGACAGTTCTTCAACTATGCATGGTCTGCAAGACAACAGTTTATGTTGTTGTCTTGTAGACAACAACATAAACTGTTATATTGTTTGAGTGTGCTGTGGTTATAATGCACACACCTCTGCCATCACATGGTGACCACAACTCGCTGGTGCTCACAAGATAGCAGCCGCCTCAACAACAAATACTGTAATGTTTTAATATCACGAGACCTTGTACCCTGAGATGTTGTTACACCCCTCCTGCTTACTAATGTGACACCATCTGAAAAAAAGTCCTCAGGTTATGGCTCATATTGCTTCATGTGCACACAGAAACCGATTGCCCCTGTCAGGCAGGAGAAGGTTTTTTCCTAAAATGAAGGTCACAGTGTTGCAAATAAATATTGTTTTGATGATGATGATGATGATGATGATGATGATGGTGGTGGTCCTTTCTCCATCCTTCAGAACACATACACAAATGCAGACAAGCTGCTGGAGGCGGCCGAGCAGCTGGCACAAACAGGAGAATGTGACCCAGAGGAAATCTACAAGGCCGCCCGACACCTGGAGGTGCGGATCCAAGACTTTGTTCGGCGAGTGGAGCACAGGAAGCTGCTACTCGACATGTCTGTCTCCTTCCACACACACACCAAGGAGGTGGGGCATGAGCTTTAACTTAGGCTGATGATAGTTTTCTGTCACAAAGTAGTTTTGAGTGTGTTGAGGAACTGATGGTGTGTTTGCGTGTGCATGCCTGGGTGCAGCTGTGGTCGTGGATGGAGGAGCTGCAGAAGCAGCTGCTGGAAGACGTGAGCTGTGACTCGGTGGACTCGGTTCAGACTCTGATTCAACAGTTTCAGCAGCAGCAGACGGCCACACTGGAGGCCACACTCAACGTGATCAAAGAGGGAGAGGAACTGATGCAGCAGCTCAGGTAACACACTGCAGTCAGAGAGGAGAGATGGGGACTGGACGACACTCTGTATAATACCAGAAACACCCGCAGAGCTGTGGTTAAGACACTATTATTTAGTATGCCATTGAAAAGTCAGATATATCATGATATAGAGTTATATCACAAATGATATAGAGTTATATTAATAAGACCCCAGTGGAACATAATAGTTTTCTTCTTGGTTTCTGTTTCTAAAAAAAAAAAAAAAAACAAGTTGAAATCATAAAGTAGAAAGAGAGTGAAATTATCAGTGTACTTTCCTTGCGTCACTAAACATATTTCCACATTGTTCAGTCTTTTGATTCTCATCCCAGTTACCCTATTCCTGGAAAAAATCATCTTATATAAATTCACCACAAACTCATTTTGGAAATAAAACCGAACAAATTCTCTTTGAGCTGATCAGGTTTGCTTAAAGCAGAGGAAGAACATCTCAGATGCTTATGCTGCTGTGACACATCATTCTGTTCACTTTTTTCATTTATTTTTCTTGCAAGCTTTTCTGAAGAAAACATAAAACAAATTCTTGTTTTTATTGATGATCTGATTAAACAATTCAAACTTTTGTATGAGGAAATGGTTCACACTAAATACATGATACTGCCTTGATATATTATTTTGTTACATAGCATTGTTAGCATCAATATCGTCATTATTATTGACAATATTGATCCTGTTATTGATGTTATTAGTTGTACTCTTATTTGTGGGAATATTGACAGGACTTTTGTTTTCAAAAATAGATAACAGAAGTTGAAGTTGTCTTGAAAAAAAATCACAGCATATTTTTTAGGAATTTTAAAAGCATAAAAATCTGGAATCCAGAAACATCCAGTCTGAAAGAAACTGGCCTGTCAGTTCAGGTAGATGGCATTGTTTTGTTCCTGACGGTGTGGGTCAGTTTCCAGCTGGTTATTCCTCTCTCCATCTCCAGATGGTGGATTGATCAGAACTCTGGGAGATCTTCAGAAATTGGGATATTACTGTAGGTTCAATCAGCTTTAATGTCCTCCACATCTCCATCCCTGAAATGTCTGCTGTGATGTTAATGTTCTGTGACTGTTACAGAACAGCTGGATTCATACTGAGTTTTAATGGCACACTTATGGGTTTACTGGATTTTATGTTCGGGTAAAGGGAGGGAATACAAAAATGCTTCACTCTATCCAGATTTTTATTCAGTTAAAAAACTGAAAGCCACACATCATTGTCCTTCTACTTCAGGATAATCTATCACTTTTTGTTGTCTGTGTCACAAAAGACCTAGTAAAGTACACTCAGGTGTGTGGTTGTAACATGACGAAAAAACAATCAAACAATAATAATCTGCACTAATACTGTTGCAAATCACAGCATCTTTCCTGTCTGGTGAAATATCCCAACATATTCAGAACAAGTATTCTATGAGCTTCTCCGAGATGGGATTCCAAAAGCTTTTTGAACAGTTTTGTTCAGAGCTTCTCACATTTCTTGTGCCCCCGTTTTCATAGAGATGCAGCCATGTCGACCAGCAAGACGCCACACTGCAGTTCCATCGCGCACATCCAAGGAGTGCTGCAGCAGCTGGATGAGGCCCAGGGCCAGATGGAGGAGCTGTTCCACGAGCGCAAAATCAAGCTGGACATTTTTCTGCAGCTGCGCATCTTTGAGCAGTACACACTAGAGGTGTGGAGAGCATTTCCATTTAACAGCCTCGTTTAGTTAACCACCAGGAGCCTGCAGGGTGAACACAACTCATCAGTTCACATGTTAGCGCTAATTCAGTTCTTAAACTCGAGTTTACACGAGTCAGATGAAGCTTTCTTTTTCATTACAGAATTACTCATTCTTCATTCATCTGGTTTAGATTAGATTAGATTAGATTATTATTATTATTATTAGATTAGATAGATTAGTTTAGATTCACCAATCCAATATTAATATCTGTTTCGGTCCCGATACTGAAACAAATTCTAGATTTGGCATCAGTAACAATAAGGGCACATCTATGTTTGCATGCGTTATTATTTATTTTACAGTATATTTAGAATTCCTCATTGCACTTTGTAAACCATTTGAAAGATGATTTGTTCCAGTTTATTTCTTACGTTTGACCAAGGTATTCAACTGATTATTTTTTGGCAGTTAACATTTACTTTTAATTGACTGTTATAGTTCTAATTGTCCACTGACTGAACAAATTAAAGTTGTTGGTTTTAGATGTTTGACCAACACCTGTGAAGCTTTTGGTGTATTTCAGTGTTCTGTTCTTGTGCAGCGTTAGCAAATAAATGTGTAATTCAGTCTGGGGTTTTTTGTATCGGATTAGTTTTGGCCTTTGCTAAACATCTGATATTTGTATTTGTATCAGAAGTGAAAAAAGTGGATCAGTGTGTTCCCATTTTATTTGGGCTGATTGACTGACTGTCCGTTTAGGTGACAGCAGAGTTGGATGCCTGGAACGAGGATCTGTCCCGTCAGCTGAGCGACACCAACCGTTCAGGTGGCAGCAGCAGCAGCAGCAGCGGCAGCAGCTCCTCCTCAGGCGGGGCAGAGGACATAAGCCTGGCAGAGCAGCGACTGAAACGGCATGCAGAGAGGAAAACTGCCATGAACAACATGACCTACGAGGTGATGCAGCAAGGTCAGGACCTCCACCAGTACATCATGGAGGTCCAAGCGTCAGGTAAAGGATGCACATGCTTTCTCAATGAAATCCACACTATACACACTGTAGTGAAGTTTCTGTAGTTTATTTAGGTTTGCATCCCGTTGCTTAACAAGTTCCAGTCGTCACACCTCCACCAAAGTTTTGTGTTGAAAGGCAGCATTTGGTCTTTTGTCTCAAAACGTGTGCTGCACTTTACACAAATATTACTTTATTTTAACTTGGTCTGCAAAAATCCACTTTAAGGTCACCTGGTTTAGTCAGAGCAAACTTGGCAAACTGCAGCTGAGCTACAACGAGATTTCAGTTGCTATTCTACCTTTCTCTTCTAGCTGTAGAAACAACACATTCAATCAGATCTCTTGCTGCCGTTGTCAGTCACCTCTGAATTTATGTTTTGTTCAGGGATTGAGTTGACAGGAGAGAAGGACATGGACCTGGCCTCTCAGGTCCAGGAGCTGCTGGAGTTTCTCCATGAGAAGCAGCAGGAAGTCGACATTAGCACGCAGCATACACACACACGTCTGGAGCAGACTCTGCAGCTACGCCACCTACAGGCTGAGGTTAAACAGGTAAAAAGCATTATTTTCTACCTTCAGTTGGTGTGTACCAGCTGCTGACATTTTGCAGATCTGTGTATGCAATATCTGGGTTTTGCTCTGATCCCAGGCCAGAGGTCACTAGAATAGAAAATCCTAAAAAGGAAATAAATCAACGCTCCAGTGGAGAGAGTTGGGATGGATTTTGTTATTAGCTGGAAAGTTCATGTTGGAAAAATGACAAGAACAACACCCCCCTCACCTTCCTCCCAGTACAGCTAAGATGTTTCATGTGCAGATGGGAACATGCTGTGTGCAGACAGGAAGCTCACTGCTGCTGCAGATGGAAGCAGCTGAATAATAGATGAGCTTTAAGGCAACAAGCTAATAATGCTCATCTATGCTACCTTCTTCCGATCTGGTCTGTAAAACCCTTCATGGATTTACTGCAAAGTTCCAACTCAACATGCTTACAGAAACTGAGGTCCAGCATGGCTCCTGATCACCGTGCTGATGACAATCAGATACCGACATCTCCGTGTCCTCACATAACCTCCCTGCAATCTGCACTGTGGGCTTCTGCAATCCTGCACTGAAAATAAAAACCAGACTACAACTCTGTGATATTGTTTCATCACTCGGAGAATGCAAGTATGGAGAAAATGTCACAATTTTGGTGATCTTATTAAAGTGAGTTAGAGTCACTCTGCACTAACTGAGTTCAGCAACATTTAAATGAGAGATTATGGAACATTTAGAGGAAGCTAACATTGTTTTGAATAGTCAAGGAAATTATGGCCAGAAAATTAGCTTTGATTCTCAAAGATAAAACTATAAAATGATACAATCTGCTGAAAACTGGTGGGAAATGTTTTGGTCTTCCAAAAAAATAAATAATAACACAAAGCAGGTGGGAGATGTCACAGAAGTGGACTCCTTCCTCTCTTTCTTTAAGACGTGCCTGACAAGATTTCTGTTCAAGTAAAATGCCTGAACTCCATTTACAATTCATATTTTTATTTTCCAAATACAGATTTTAAAGACAACTAAAGAACATTTAAACAAATTATTCACATACATATATGAATATATAATTTCTTTCATTTACAGTTACATAATCTTGCTGCAGCCAGGTTTCAGTGAGTTAGAATAAATCAATCTGATTACCTCAGATCAAGTCATTAACTAGCAAAGTCGTTGAGCAGAGAGATCTGACGTTCAATAAACATCATGTAATTGTTTTGTGTTCTGTCCAGAAAACAAAAGATCTTCATCTTTTTGAGATCTTCATGATATGTTGTTTAAAAGAGAGCAAATCAGAGAAGGTGGTTTTGGTTGAATGGATTAAAGTCCAAAACTTCTTTCTACTAGTGAGAGCAATGAAGATGGAACCTTGTTGGGTTTTCCTGCAGGATAAAGATCCCAAACAAACTGCTCAGGCAATGAAGAAGTGGCTCCATAAAAAGCATTTCAAAGTCCTGGAGTGGCTTAGCCAGTCTCCAGATCTAAACCCCATTGAAAATCTGTGGAGTGAGTTGAAAGTGTGTGTTGCCCAGCAATGTGCGTGGAGGAATGGGCCAACATACCAGTAACAGTGTGTGTCAACCTTGTGAAGACTTACAGGAAACATTTGACCTCTCTTATTACCAAGAAAGAATATCTAGCAAAGTACTGAGATGAACTGCTGTTATCTCAGTGGGCTGAGTGGATAAAGTCTGTTTGAAATGGGGATGGTCGGTGGTGACCATCCCCATTTCAAACAGAAATGTGGTATGGTACGTAGCAAACCGACTGGGTTTGCTACGTACCAAAACCCAGTTGGGCTTGACATCCCGACCACACAGGTTCTACTGAAGGACTGCTAAGTGGGGAATCTGTTCTGGTCGGCCACACACCGGCTAAGAAGCCTAGGCCTTCTGATGGTTTTTCAATAGCGCAGAGACAGGCTAATAACAATAACAAATAATACTAATAGCAAGATAGAACAGAGTATTTTATAGAAATCTTCACATATTTTGGAGTCTGTAGCATCACTTCTTGGTTGGAGACACCATGATGACCTGGTTCCTCCAGCTAGATGCTGCTATTAAAGGCTTGATGAGTGCTTTGGCAGGCTGGGCCCCAGAGTTCTCTGGGAATGGAAAAATATTTGGCTTCTGCTGTGATTGTGGCTGTAGAAAAACAAATATAACAAAAAATAAGAGCTGCAAACACTGTAGGAGACTGCACTGGGTCATACACTCACCCTCTGCTTTACTAAATCAGGACTAGGTGTTTGTGTTATACTCACATTGGCAACAAGAGGGTGGAAAGAAAGAATTTCAATGTCATGTCAAAATATTTGGAGTCTGGACTGAATTCAAACGATTTCTCCCAGGTGGATTGAAATATGTGTATGCTTCATAAAGAGAGAACATTTCACTCATTAGTTTTTCAGCTCTGGACAGAGCTTGTTTCATCCGGTCTATATACAGGCAATAATAATTCTTCTCAGTTTTTATTACCAAAAAGGTAACTTGCTAATGAGTCATAACAGGATGGAGCAGGAGACGGAGAGACAGATCACGACTTTATCTTCAGCAAGGAGCTCCATTTAGTTTAGGCAATGTTCAATGCTGTAACATACTGTAACACAATATTTCCCAACCCTGGTCCTCAAAGCACAGCAACTTGTATAAATTAGATGGTCCCCTGCTTCAACACTCCCCATCCAGATGACTGCAATTCAGCAAAACCATATTAATGAGCCATCATTTGAAATCATGAGTGTTGAAGCAGGAGAATGCCTAAAACATGCAGGGCAGTGTGCTTGGAGGACCAGGGCTGAAAAACTCTGTAGCATGTTGCAACATGCTGTACTTTAAGTCTGGACTGAAAACCCACCTGTTTGGAGTTGTTTTTGACACAAAATGCATTAAGAATTTAATGACCACACTTGACTAAATGTAATGTTTCAGTTGTTGATTTTTTGTTGCATGACTTTGCGTTTTTGTGTCTTTATCATATCAAACACTTTGAAATGCCTTGTTGCTCAAATGTGCTATGGAAATAAAAATCTATTGATTGATTGATTAACATGCTTAGAGTAGAGTAACATGCCATAACATGTCGTAACATGAAGTAAAATGCTGTCGCTGTGTCTTCGTGGCCCTGCAGGTACTGGGTTGGATCCGTAATGGTGAGTCCATGTTGAATGCCAGCATGGTGAACGCCAGCTCTCTGTCTGAAGCCGAACAGCTGCAGAGGGAGCATGAACAGTTCCAGATGGCTATAGAGGTACACACACTCACAGATCCTAATTACAGTTACTTAAAGCGGGTCCATTCTCCTTGGGCAGTAATTATTTCAATGTGTATTGGACTGAAGAGAAGCAGATGAGGCACACACATCCCTGGTTCCTCTATTTGTGGGGAACCTTCCTGATCACAATAGATGCTTTATTCTCTTCTCCTTTCATTTCCTAACTGAACATATGATCTGAACCTTAACCAACAACTAGCTCACACGCTCAGAGGGCCTCTTAGTGATCAGTCATCCTGTCCCCCTTTACAGTAGCTATAGGAAAACAACCATACACACACACTTTGTGATCTATGTTTGAACCAGGCTTGCCTCAATAATTATTTTATTCTGCATTGATCTTGAGGAATAACAGATGCTCAGTCTTTCTCACATGCATACACACATATGCACGTGCACACATGAGCCATTCATATCCAAACCATTGTGTGTTGGAGAACCAAGATGTGAGTCAGGGAGATAACAGTCCTTTGGTCTTTCACACAAACACATACAGATGCAATATATTTCTGTGATTGTAAAAATGTTTGTTCTTCAGTTTTTTCACTTCAGTGATTCGATCAACAAACATTGATGTGAAATATTCTAACTTCACACAAAGATAAATTGTGCAAAACAAGATGCACCTTTCAAATTTTGGTTATCCAAACTAACCATGCTCTATGGGAAGTAAGACATTTCCCTTCCTTTACAGAAATCATGAATGAGCTGAGCTTAACCGCAGTGTTTAGAAAGCTGTGTTCAATTTCCATAGCCACACCAAAGCCAGACCTTAAAAGTCAAGAAATGATCTAAATAGAACCTTTCTGACAACATGAAGTAGATGAAGGAAAAGAGCTCAAAAGACAACACGTCTGAAAAAATTCAGAAACTGATTAGAAGCAGTCAGATCATCCTTTTACTCAATGTTCTACGCATGTTTACAGTGGACTCCACAGCCACCCAAACGGCATGAATACTTGAGAGCCTTTTAAAAACACTTTACAGCTGCCTATTTTAATAGTTCAAACAACATGCACTTTAATACTCACAATGGAAGCTGTCTTGGCACTAACTTCTAACTTCTTTATCTTTGTTCCTGGAGCTTTAGCCAATCCGACCAAAGAAGAAGGAATGGCTGCTAAGCTGGTTTGATAACGGCCAATAGAGTGTCATCTAGCTGGAATTTCAATTTCCCAGCCCTTTTCAGATATTTTAGCAAAAAATCTACGAATATGCAAGTTTTCCACAAAAATCTTTGAGATACGTTCCACAGCAAAAGTAGGCAGTCCAGAGGGTTGAATAGAAACCACTGATGTAACTCTGCCTGACCCCATGACCAATCACTAGTGGATGTAATAAACCTGCAACTAACAGCAGAGGCATGGCTTCATCCTCCAGCGTCTGTTATTTGAAAGAAATCTGTTGATCAGCTGAATCTGATTATTTTAATAACAGACTGAGGATAATGTGAAACTACTTTGTTAATGTGAATCCATGTGGACAGGTAAGGAGAATCATAACACAGAGCTCAGCCCTTTTGAAAAACAAGGCTTCCAACTGGTACTCAACCGGCTAATTACTTAGTACATTAATGTAAACTCACAATGGGGACACACCCACATATTCTCCAATAATTAAAAGTTTATAAATGAAACAACGTAAACAGTTTTTCATGTTATTTGAGATGTTCTTAAACTCACCACCATCTGTATGAAAACATAGATTTAGTTTTTTTATTCTCAGTCCATGATATTTGATGTAAACCATAATTATTATGTGATTAAAATGCTTATGATGTGTATAAAGGTGCATTCCAACCTCACTGAGAGCAGATCTTCTCTCCTCCAGTCTCTCTTTCACGCCACCTCCCTCCAAAAGACTCATCAGAGCGCGCTGCAGGTGCAGCAGAAGGCTGAGGTTGGTCCATTATTAGAAAAAGTGCAGAAAATGATGCATAATTTTAAGTCATGAGTTTCCTTCCATTCCAGATGATGCTGCAGGCAGGTCACTATGATCCTGAGGCGATCCGAAGCTGTGCTGAGAAGGTGGCTGTCCACTGGCAGCAGCTGATGCTGAAGATGGAGGACCGCCTGAAGCTGGTCAATGCCTCTGTGGCCTTCTACAAAACATCAGAGCAGGTGAGCTGCAGACCTTCACACACTCACACAGTGTGTGTGTTCTTTCGGTGCCGTTTTAAACTCCTGCTCTGGATCTCCGCAGGTGTGCAGTGTGCTGGAGAGCCTTGAGCAGGAGTACCGGCGGGATGAGGACTGGTGTGGCAGCCATGAAAAACTTGGGAGTTCAGTAGAGAGTGAGCACCTGCTGCCCCTGATCAGCAAACACCTGGAGCAGAAGGAAGCCTTCCTGAAGGTGAAGAACACATCAGGCTGCTCAGCTCCCTCAGCTTCTAGAGATACAGTTGATGCCAAATATTCACATACACAGAAAAAAAAGACACACATTTGCCAATGACTGTCTGGAGTTAAATCAGACAATTCCCTTGTTAGTTAGAATGGCAAAAAAAATTCTATTTGCTAAATTCCAAAAAATGTAGGGAGATTTTATTGTAACTTTCTTCAAACTCATGTGGTCAGTATCAGAGATAACTGTCTTTTAAACCATATGATTTGGGTCAAACCTTTTGGAGTTCCTTCCACAAACTTCTGACATGTTAAATGACACATCTGATTTAATTGAACTGCTTTTTTGTTTGACACAATGTGAAGGTCAGAAAATATTAGCCAAGATATCAGGAAGAGAATCATGTAGTTGTGGGTAGATTTGAAAAAGCATGTTTGAGAGAGGCGGCATACAAACTGATCCAGTTCCACCAGTTCTGTCAGGAGGAATGGACTAGAACTCCAGCAAACTACTGTGAGAAGGTTTGTGGAAGGAAATGTAAAAGGTCTGACAGTAGTCAAACATTAGTCAAACATTTTAAAAGACAATTATCACTGATACTGATCAAGTAGATGTAAACTTTAGAATTCAAGGAAAATTACAAAAAAATGTGAGGAAAAAAATATTTTCTGGAATTTTGGTCATTCTAACTAAGCTAAAAACAGAAATATCTGATCTCATTGTGAGAATAAAATGTGTTTACATCTTTTTGGATGTAAATTCCTTGTTTCAAGTGTTCATCCCCGAGTTCCTCCTGCAGAGGTTCTAGTGCAGAACGAATCCTGTGGATATTTACTGGTGTGTTTCAGGCGTGCACGCTGGCTCGGAGGAATGCTGAGGTCTTCCTCAAATACATCCACAGAAACAATGTGAGCACACCTGGAGCTGCAGGCCATGCTAGAGGACCTGAGCAGCAGGTCAAAGGTGAGCTCTGCTGTGGTGCCACGGGGTCCTCTGCCGGTGGAGCGTCAGAAGACGCCTCTCTTCTTTCAAATAAGACTTAAAGTGTTGAGATGTGTCATGGTCATCGTGTTTTTGTATGCAGCCATTCTGAATGAGCTGCTGCAGAGGGAAAACCGGGTTCTGCACTTCTGGACGTTGAAGAAACGAAGGCTGGACCAGTGTCAGCAGTACCTGGTGTTTGAACGGAGTGCTAAACAGGTCAGAACTTCTGCATTTGGGTTCTTCATTAGGGAAAAAAAGGAAAGTTCTGAGGTGAGCATATTTACTCAGTTAGGAAACTATCCCACGCTGCGGAAGAATTCTGGCCCGATTCTGGGTTCCACCACTGCTCACAGTTTGTATCTACTGGGCTTATAAATAGCCCAGTAGATACTGGGCTATTTATAATATGTTTTTGTTAGTTTTTCAAAAACATATTTAAGGTCTGAGCTTGCAGAAAGAGAGAGATGGACTATAGGTGTAGTCCATCTACAAGTATAGTGTGGATGGATAGTGTAAATGGATTACATCTACACTATAGAAGTATATATATAGATTACATCTATAGTGTAGATGAAATCCATCTACACTATAGATGGACCGTCAGTGCCCTGGCTTCTTTCTCATGCTCTCTTCACATCAACTTTTCTAGAATTAAGCTCTGTGGACTGAGACAGCTATGAAAGAATGTCTGTTGAATCATTTCTGAGCTGGTTCGTTCTGTTTAGAAAAACGGTCCTGCTGAAAGAGTGATGACAAATAGTATTCTGCTAGTAGACGTTTGTACTCCAAATGACTCGTGATGTCAGTTCACTCTGTTCAGACTCCTGGGCTCTTTGGAAGACAAACTGGCTCACGGAATGACAGATCCTCCACCATGCCTAACAGTGGGCCTTTCTTCAAGTCATAATTTGTTTTGCCTGCCAAAACGCTCAATCTGACCAACACACACAGTCATAGTTAAAATGCATATTTGAATTTGAGCTGGTAGGACAGAGATATGTCACGTTACGACACAGGAACACATGGTCACCACTGAAACTTAGTGACACTGTTTGCTGTTGCTCATTATCAGAGGTTTAAAATTTTAAACCTCTGATTAAATCAGTGATTAAAAAATTGTGCTTCTGTGTCAGGTCATACTTATACCCCAGGGAAACAAAAAGGTTTAAATGAGTTCTCCCTGGAATAATAGGAGAACTAAACGGAGTGAATTATAAATTCTACAGTTCTATTAATTTAAAATATATTATTTGAGGCACCAATAGGGATGCCACTTGGGATTTTATTAAATTATACGGGTGCGCCAATAAATCGGACAGATTTCCTTAATTTTTGGAGATTGGTGATCTTCCCTGTGAAGCTGATCTTATCTACCTCAACAAAGGTGTAAAAATAGCCACTGCTGTGCTCTGATGCTGTGAGAGGTTTGACTGACCGACCCGCCACCACGTTATGTCTGCACTGTAAAAAAGCGGATTTAGTTCAGGCTTCATGCTGTGCTTGTCTGTTTGCTCCCAGGCTCTGGATTGGATCCAAGAGACAGGAGATGTTTACCTCACTACACACACATCACCTGGGGACAGCAGTGAGGAAACCCAGCAGCTGCTAAACAACTACCATCACTTCAGACTTTCTGCTAAGGTAAACGGTGTCCTTCACAGGAAGAAGATTTCCCTTTCACAAAGCATTCAAAACAAGTGAGCTGATTCTGGTTCTGAGTTCATGACATGTGATTTGAGACATTTTTGGTCCCAAATAAACATGTAAGATGCTGTAAAGCTTGTAATCCCACTCTGTAAACCTCCAAATAAAAGGCTCAAGTCCAGGTTGGACATCAACTGCTTCACAGCAGCAATGCGACTGGTGCCAAACTTGGACTCAGTGTGCACGTTTAGTTACACTCACCAGAATGTTAGTGACTGTGTCCCTTCCACCCTCAGCAAACCAAGGAAAAGGTAAAGCTTCTGATCCAGCTGGCGGACAACCTGGTGGAGAAAGGCCACGCCCACGTGTCGGAGCTGAAGCGCTGGGTCAGCACAGTGGACCGCAGGTACCGAGACTTCTCCCTTCGCATGGCCAAATACCAGGAGAGCCTGGAGAGGAGCCTGGGCATCAGCTCTGAGGTGAGGGGTCAGATAGCTGCTCACTGTTCACAGAAAAAGATTGGAAATGGCTTCAAGTACTGAGAAAATGTTTCCATGTTCAGGACAGCAAAGACCTGGAGCTGGACATCATGCCTGCGAGTTTGACCAACGACCCTGAGGTCAAACTCCGCGATCCAAACCACGAGGTTGATGAGGAGAAGAGAAAGTCTGCCAGGAAGAAAGAGTGAGTTCAGTTCTCTACTTTTAATCATCTGTTCATTCACAGATAATCAGATGACTCTCTGTGAGTTGGCCTTTAAGCGATCCACTTCCTATCTTACCATGAACTGATTCAGTCCCAGCACCTTGAAAAGTTTTTATATCCTTTAACATTTCTCATATTCTGCCACATCACAGCTACAAATGTCACTCTATTTTGGAGATTGAAATAAAAGATCAATGACACGTTTTAAAAGTAGCTTACAACTAAATAAAAGAGATAACTGAAGAAGTGCTCTCTTTTTTTTCCAAAGCTCTCTGTTCTCTCTCTTCCTCAAGGAGAGGAGGCTCCTCATGGTCTCTTCTTCTTATCACTTCTTAGTTGATGTGATGACAAGGATTTGAATTTAAATGTGGTAAAAGCTAGGAAAATAATAATTTGAGGCTGAACAAAACCAAGCCAAATTCCAGCTGCATACATAGTGAGGATGTAGAACTTGTCGACCGATTAGACAGTTTAGGAACAACGATTAACTAAATGTTTTTAAAAACAGAGAATCAGTGGTTAGGGTTAACAGAGGATTTGACTTCATCCTTCTTTATAGAAAATCTATTTCTCCTCTTTTCTGGCCAAACAATCCTTCTGTGTTATGTTGATCTATTACATAAAATCACAGTACCATACATGGAGAACTGGTTGCAAAGTGAAAGAATGTAAAAATGCTCGGGGGTATGAATACTTTTGCAAGGGACTGTATGAAGGCATGTGCACTTTGATGCTGCATCTGTCGTTAGCGGGATGTTGATCTCATGTCTGCCTCAGGTTCATCATGGCGGAGCTGCTGCAAACGGAGAAGGCCTACGTCAGGGATCTCCAGGAGTGTCTAGAAGTGAGGAGAAGTGTTAGTTTTTCTTTCTTGGTGCTTACCTGTTGCCATCACCCTGCTGCCTCACTTCTGTGTGTGACAGACCTACCTGAGGGAGATGACCAGCGGTGAAGAGGAGATTCCTCCAGGCATCGCCAACAAGGAGCAAATTATTTTTGGCAACATGCAGGAGATCTATGACTTCCACAACAAGTAAGGCCTGTGCAGCATCTGTGCAGAGCAGCTAGATGTGGAACTTCAGAATCAAAGTTGTCTCTTTGGTAGCACATAACTCACCAAGAGCTTCAGGCTTTGGACTTCGGAGGGTTTTTTGAGATAAAAAGTTTTCTGTTCCCTTCCTTTTGTACTCTAAAAACTTCATGGGTACCTTCTTCTTCTTCTTCTTCTCCAATGAACCTTAGAGGTTTGATTTCCCAAGAACTCGCTGAGCTGCCTGGTGGAAGTTTTCTGATTTAACTCTGTACAACATCCAGAAACTTTTGTTGTTCCTGGAGGGAACTTTGTTCTGTCTTTTCTGCTCCATTTAGACATTAGAAAGAAATCTAAGCTCAGATCAATCAGCAAACTTTTCCATGAAGGTTCAACACAACATAGCTTAAACTCAGCGTAACATTTGTTTTTTGTTGAAGATCTCTGATGTGTTGCAGTGTCAGGGTGTGAAATGGCTGATCTTCATTCTGTTCCAGTATTTTCCTGAAGGAGCTAGTGAACTATGAGCAGCTGCCGGAGGATGTGGGCCACTGCTTCGTCACCTGGGTGAGACTCCAGTGTTTCAGGCCTGACATGTGCTATTTGTCCAAGTTTGAAGCTCTGCCTCGTTATTGAAACTGTCCCTTTTCTCAGGCTGATAAGTTCCACATCTATGTGGACTACTGCAAGAACAAACCCGACTCCAGTCAACTTATCCTCGAGCACGCTGGCAGCTTCTTTGATGTGAGTAAAACCTGGAATAACATTCCAACTCATCCTTGAGTTAAATTTGAAATTTGTCAGTGCCTCTGATTTAACCAATCCAGATTCATCCATTGTTGATATGGTTTGATTGCTTATGCTGTTCATTGGACAATTCCAAAGTTCTGGCTCTTGACCTGGTGCCATCCTGTCAGTGCGCAGCCCAGTCTGTACCCTTTAAAATGACAATTTTTGGTGTTCTCTTTTGGTTTTTATATACCTTCATTTTGGTGGACTTGTTTTGTGGTATACTCAGAAGTTTACATATACCTGGGCATGAATGGCATATTAGGTTTTGGGTTGGATTGTTTTCAGAGTAATTTGATGATAAAACAAACAACTTCAGTGAATTTTAAAAGCAGAATTTCCCCCCAGAAGTTTAAATTGACATCAGAGAGGTACAACATTCTCTGTACAGCCCCATTAATATTTCAGTTAATGCTAATTAAAAAACTGCTGATACATCACACACACTTTGCAGATGTCAACAAAAATAAAAAAAATAAAAAGCTTCATTCTGTTTAGATATTTAAAACAGAATCTTTTGTTTTAAATGTGAATGATCACGTTTTGTTTCCATTCTCAGAGCATGTTTGTGTTGTCCTGTGCTCAGCATTTAAATCACCTCTAATTTCTTTGTACGTTGCTTCCAAGTTCTCCAGGCCTTTTTCTTTCGACTTTGTTGACTTTATTACTTTATTTTTTAATAATTTACAGAAATTGGGGGTGGTTTAAACTCTTTGCACAGATTTTAAGCAGGTTACACACACAAAGCCTCTCATAGAGATAATTTGAGTGTTTTCATTTCCAGATACATAAAATACTGCCATGAAAAACAAAAGCCACATGTATCTTTTTTTTAAAAAAAAAATAAAATATTTTTTTATTCCAAACTCAGCTTTGGTTTAAGTATGGAATCACTCACCTGTTGGAATATTCAAATATGACCCAAATGTTCACTCAAACTCATACCTCAGATACTGCCATTAATAACTCAAGCTACACTGTTGCACCAATTTTTTAATTAATTAATTTTTTTAATTATTATGACTTGGCTAACTTAAAAAGGCACCACCACAATTCTTATATCATCCAAAGTTTAACTCATGAGGCATCAGTCAGATTTTGTCATGTCAATGTGCATGAGAGCAAACAAAACAGAATGAAAACAGAAGAGCCATTGAACCTGCAGAGGGCAATAGAGAGAAGGTGAATATTTTTGCTCATCAAGAGTTCTTAAGGAAACGGGTGAAGTTCAGTCAGAGATTCTGTCCAGAGATTCTAACTGGATTTAGAGCTAGACTTTGACTACTCCATTTTAACACATAAATATGCTTTGATTTGAACCCTTATATTTTAACCATATCTATGTGTTTTTGGGCCATGGTGCTGCTGGAAGTTGAACCTTCAACTCAGTCTTAGTATAGAGTGTGACAGCCTCCAACAGACTAGCAACTGTCTGCTGCCAGTCTAGAGTGTGGCAGCAGACACAGTTTGATCCAGACTGTGTCTGCTGCTGATTGTTCTCTAACAAACCTCTAAAGCCGGAAACAAAACCAAATTTTTCAGTTATTAGTCCATCCATGCATCCGTTTCCTTCCACCTTATAATTGCTCTCTGTTTGGTCTCGGTCAGTCAGATAACATTCAACTCAAAGGCATTTAAGTTTGAAAAGTACCAGAGGTAAATATGCTTTAACTAGACATCACAACATTGTGTCAACTTTAGTTCATTCAGAAGGAAAATTGTTTTGTAAAACTATTTATGGTACTTTGTGTGCATAAACAGGACATTCAGCAGAGACGTGCGCTGGCAAACACTCTCAACTCCTACCTCATCAAACCAGTCCAGAGGATCACAAAGTACCAACTTCTGTTAAAGGTACCTGCAGCAGCTGCAGCACAGCCTCACATATTCATGGCTCATACAGACGGACAGCAGAAATGCTCTTCTGCTCACGAGTACCATCCTGTTCCTGCAGGAGCTGCTGTCTTGCTGTGAAGAGGGTAAAGGGGAGATCAAAGACGGCTTGGAGGTGATGCTCAGCGTTCCAAAGAGAGCCAATGATGCTATGCACTTAGCCATGCTGGAGGGTAAGGCTGCTTACGCTCTGTTACTGAACAGCTTCACTGTAGCTGATTTGATCTGGCAGTCAGGCTCTGCCTCTGCCTCTGCGACAGGCTTTGAGGAAAACCTGGAGGTTCAGGGTGAGCTGATCCTGCAGGACAGCTTCCAGGTTTGGGACCCGCGCGCACTGATCCGGAAGGGCCGGGACCGACACCTCTTTCTGTTCGAGTTTTCATTGGTCTTCAGCAAAGAGATCAAAGACTCAGCAGGAAGAACCAAGTACCAATACAAGAATAGATTATTGGTGAGCAATGAGTGCAGTTTTATGTTGGACCTGCAGGGGTCACCTTTCCACTATTGATTGATTTGTTTACTCCTCGCTTGTTTCTGTCTTGTTTGCAGACAGCAGAGCTTGGGGTAACCGAGCACATAGAGGGCGACTCATGTAAATTTGCCCTGTGGGCAGGAAGAACCCCGTCCTCTGATAATAAAACTGTGCTAAAAGTAGGTCAAAATCATTTTAACACCGTAATGCTTTGAGACATCATCATGCTCCCTTTAACACAGAAAACATATCTCCTCCAGGCATCCAGCATGGAAGCCAAACAGGAATGGATAAAAAACATCCGTGAGGTGATCCAAGAAAGAATGACTCACCTGAAGGGGGCGCTGAAGGAGCCTCTTCATCTGCCTAAAACACCTGCACTGACTAAGCCCAGGAACTTCACTAAGAGGTCAGCCAGCAGCGTCATTTCCACCTGAATGACAATGAAGCTGCTGGCTTCATTTCCAGCAGCTTCATTCCTTATATATTAGCTATATCTGATAATCTCAGTCATGATAATATGAGTATGGATTATTGTTGTGATAATAGCAAATAATAGGTTAAGTCTAATACATAGTGAACAGATTCTCTGTCATGTGGCCTTCGGAAGCCACAGACCTTTAATCCTAACACTTCTGTATGTTTGGCCTCATTCAGGGAGGGAGGGGACGATGGAGACAGCCAGGGAGACGGCAGCAGCCAACCAGATACCATCTCCATCGCTTCCAGGACATCCCAGAACACCATAGACAGTGACAAGGTGAGCATGTGCGTAAGGAGTCGGCTGACGAAGGCTGGCTCTGTAACGAGCTGATGACCCGCAGCTGGGCCTGCACTACAGGGTCTCCTGAGCAGCTATCATGGGCTGCAGCAGGGGCAGAGTGTGTGTGTGTCTGTGGTAACAGGACTGACTGTGCATGGCAACACTGTGGCTGGGTTCTCGGAGCTGCATGTTTCAATAGTACTGAGTAATGTGAATATGAAGCACGATGAAGACTCTATTCAGGTTGTGTTCCGGCGTTTGTGCCGCTGACGCTGCGTGCCAACAAGCCGCCCACTTCCAAGTAAGAGGTGCACGTTGCTGCATTTACAGTGTGTGCTCAACTTTAACGTAACTAATTTAATCCTTTAAAATTGTTTTGGAATGAAAAGTAAAACTTGTTGTGTTGTAAAGCTATATAGGTTTTTAATAAATGACATTTGAATAATTTGTAATTACTCTTAAGCTATTTAACAAGGTGTCAGCATCCATAAACTAACCAAACGGGTTGTTTGGTCAGAACTTATTCAGGATTTTCAGGATTTGAAACGGGGCCCTGACCTCTTCGTACTATTACTACTCCTGCGCGCACACACACACAGTCACTGGAGTTCTGCTATAACGTGGCCTTTTCACAGTCCGACCCCACGCCTACACACTGTCTTTCCTAAAATGTCAGCAGCCACCGAGCTGCCATACACACACACACACACACACACCCCTACACACGCACAAAGAATGGTCCCAGCAGTCCAGCTTGTGTTGTTTTTACTCTCTGTGTCTCAGTTTACAACTGTTCATTTTGTCCATTTCTACTAAATAGTTTTTAGGTCTAATTTGTAGCATGAGGCAACTTTCCTCATTCTTGGTGTTTTTATTCGGCATCGTAATAATGGAACTTGTCTGCCTCTCTTCCCGGTGGAATAAGGAATTTCTCTGCCACTTTATGTGGGTGTGTTGTTACTTTACTCTGCTATATTGTTCTGTGGATTTGGAAAATTCCATCTTCCTATTCTTGGATCCAGCTCTGATGTTTTTCTGAAAACCAGTTTTGTTCTGAACTTTGTTTACAGAGTTCCTGTTTGATTTTTGCCACCGCAGTTAAAGCTCTGTTTCTAGATGGATTGTGGTGAAACAGTTGTGACCTCTGTTCATGCATGATGCTTACTTGCTGTGTGGGATGGGAACATTTAAAGCTCTATGTTTTATGTATATGTTCTCAATATTCCTGTCACTGGGATTTTCTAATGTTGAATTTGAATCATATTTTCAGGTAAAGATATAAAGGTTTTGAACTGCATCTTTAATTTTGGGACATTTCTTAAAGAAGAAAAATAACTATTTTGGATTTTTTTTTTAAAAAAGGTACAAAAGAATTGTGTAATGTACCTTATAGAGATGTTGTAATTTTAATGACTATAAATAAAATGACAAGCATGCACATCCAACAACTTGGAGATTGTAAAGTCTGATGGCTACAGGCAGAAAAGATTTTCGTGTTGCACTTTGGTAAAACGAGTCTCTGGCTGAAGCTGCTGTATCCAGCCAGCATGTCATGAAGTGGATGAGACTCGTTGTCCAAGATGGCCTCCATGTTGGACAGGATCCTTCATCACTATAAAATGTTTACTAGCAAAGGATTTACTCAGAACTTGGAAGGTATAAGACATATGTTAGTTTTACCTGTAGTTAACTTGCTCATTGAGTTGTGATGCTCTTGTTTTGAAGGGACAATTTTCTGTTTAACTATTAACACAAAGGCAACTTAACAACAATGAACGGACAGAAGATAAATTGTAACAGAGCTTCTAATGTGCATATTATTAGCGTCAGGCTTGATAAAGACAAAAGGTTAATTTATTTCGTACATAAGTACTTGTTTTAGATAATGTGTAATTTAAACTGTGCATTTCCTTAATTATATATCAAAACTAAAGTTATCTTGCATTGTGAATGTCATTTTAAATTAAAATCAATAAAGTAGTACTTTAGCGTATGCTACAACTAGCGGCTTGACTTTAAACAACACTTTACAATAGTCTATTAAAGGCCTTTCTGTCCAACTTGGATGAATAGAGTCCAGGTCAGGGAAGGTATCGCTGGTATTTATTGTTTTAATGAATTGATTTCAGTTACTTCTGCAAAGTTCTCTGAGTGTACACTCTACACATCTGCACCAAGTTGTCAGATTTGTGTAACATTAGCTTTTTTTCTGTAAAAAACCCCAAAACAAAACAAAAAAAAATGCTGTCAGAAAAAACTGTCGGATGGAAAATATCCTGTTAATTTGACCCCTGCTGGGTCTAAGGCCAGTCTGCCTTTTATGTAGTGTTAGTACTTTAATGTGATTGCACACTGTTTAGCATAATATGATTTAATAGGCATCTGAATTAATTATTAATTGTAAACTAAAAGTTGTATGAAAATATGTTCTGACTGATGATAAATGTTTGGATCCCAGATTGTTTGGATGATGGAGGTAGTAAACCTCTTACTAGTTTAGTTTGGGACCTCAAAAAGAACAAGTAGCATTATTTTTATATGAATGGCAGGTGGGGGTCAGAGAGCCCAACAGGTGGCGCCGCTGCATGGCATACTGCCCCCGGTGGCTTCTATCCAGTAGCTTGCCTACATCAGCATGCAGATCTGTGTATGAATGAAAGTAATGTGAAGCATGCACTGTACAGGGCATTGATGCCTTTGAGGCTGGATGCTTTGTTTGATTTCTGTTGTTCTTGTCTGTTTTTCTTCATTCCCATTAGGATCAGTTCTCTGTGAGTCCAGACCATCGCTACTGTTCTGGACTTTCACCCAATCTACAGTCATGGCCAAAAGTTTTGAGAATGATTCAAATGTTAATATTTACAAAGTCTACTGCTTCAGTTTTTATAACGGCAATTTTCATATACTCTAGAATGTTATAAAGAGTGATCAGCGTAACAGAAATTAATTGCAAAGTCAATATTTGCCTAGAAAATGAACTTTATCCCCCAAAACACATTTCAGCTTCATTGCAGCCCTGCCTTAAAAGGACCAGCTAACATTGTTTCAGTGATTGCTCCATTAACGCAGGTGTGGCTGGTGATGAGGACAGGAATGGAGATCAATATGTCATAATTAAGTAAGAATGACACCATTGGACACTTTAAAAAGAGGCTGGTGCTTGGCATCATTGTTTCTCTTCTGTGAACCATGGTTATCTCTAAAGAAACATGTGCAGTCATCATTGCACTGCACAAAAAATGGCCTAACAGGAAAGAGAATCGCAGCTAGAAAGATTGCACCTCAGTCAACAATCTATCGCATCATCAAGAACTTCAAGGAGAGAGGTTCCATTGTTGCCAAAAAGGCTCCAGGGCGCCCAAGAAAGACCAGCAAGCGCCAGGACCGTCTCTTAAAAAGTGTTTCAGCTGTGGGATCGGGCTACCAGCAGTGCAGAGCTTGCTCAGGAATGGCAGCAGGCAGGTGTGAGTGCATCTGCACGCACTGTGAGGCGGAGACTCTTGGAACAAGGCCTGGTCTCAAGGAAGGCAGCAAAGAAGCCACTTCTCTCCAGGAAAAACATCAGGGACAGACTGATATTCTGCAAAAGGTTCAGGGAGTGGACTGCTGAGGACTGGGGTGAAGTCATTTTCTCTGATGAATCCCCTTTCCGATTGTTTGGGACATCTGGAAAACAGCTTGTTCAGAGAAGACGAGGTGAGCGCTACCACCAGTCTTGTCTCATGCCAACTGTAAACCATCCTGAAACCATTCATGTGTGGGGTTGCTTCTCAGCCAAGGGAGTCGGCCAGGGCTGTGTCTTCCCTAAAAACACAGCCATGAATAAAGAATGGTACCAGAATGTCTTCCGAGAGCAACTTCTCCCAACCGTCCAAGAGCAGTTTGGTGATGAACAATGGCTTTTCTAGCATGATGGAGCACCTTGCCATAAAGCAAAGGTGATATCTAACTGGCTCAGGGAACAAAACATAGTGATTTTGGGTCCATGGCCTGGAAACTCCCCTGATCTTAATCCCATTGAAAATTTGTGGTCAATCATCAAGAGACGGGTGGAAAAACGAAAACCTAGGAATTCTGACAAAATGCAAGCATTGATTGTGCAAGAATGGACTTCTATCAGTCAGGATTTGGTCGAGAAGCTGATTGAGAGCATGTCAGAGAGAATTGCAGAGGTCCTGAAGAAGAGGGGTCAACACTGCAAATATTAACTTGCTGCATTAACTCATTCTAACTGTCAATAAAAGCTTTTGTCACTCATAATATGATTGCAATTGTATTTCTGTATGTGATGACAACATCTGACATACACACAAGAAAACCAGAGGGCAGTAGATGATGTGAAAACATAATATTTGTGTCATTCTCGATAACTGTACTTCTCTCTCTTTCCCAGTTTATGTTTTGTTGCCTCTCTCAGGCTGCCTGCACACAAACATTGAGGTTCTGCTTTCAGAAACATTCCTTGTGCTTTATGTTCTCTGGTTTCACTTCTCATCTCTCCTCCTCCTATAAAAACAGCCCAGCATTGGTTCAGTCACATGTTCCACTGTCTGCCTTTCCAGGGTGTGTGTGTGTTTAGGGTGAAGCTACTGTTTCTGGTGGTTTTGGATGACGAATGTCTTGTATATGTTTTTTCTCTTTTTATTTTTTCTCATCTCGTTATCCTTTTAGCTTAAAATTATAATAATACATTGTATTTGTAGGTGCCTTTCTTGACACTCAAGGTCACCTGACAAAGATTAACATAAAACAGGCATAATATTAAAATGCACAGTAAATTTAACAGATAGGTCTTTAACTGTACTGTCTCCAACATTTTCTGTCCAATTAGCACATTTTAATTTATGTGCCACTTAAACTGATACCTTTGATAGGATGGCAGTTTTAAATTAGAGCAGTAAAGCAAAATTATTTCACTAGAACAGAGATGTGGTGTGATTCATGTAATGTTTAGCAGGACAGACACTGTGACCAGAAAGAGAAGTTTGATCAAGTAGAAGAACTCATTTCTGTACTTCCAAGCTGTTTTGGCCTTGGTGTCATCCCAACAGTGAACTGAAGTACAATTTCTTTCAAAACTTCACAAAAACTATCTTAACCATTTAGGCACTCTTCTGATTTACATTTTAAAGCTGATTGAAATAGTTTCCAGTGTCCTCTCCACTCATAAACCACAACAGTGTGAGTGTTGGCTGCATTGTGTGTTTGGGTGGCAGACTAAGAGACCACTTAATAAAGAGCAGCTAAGTTTGTTACTGTTTTTATTGCCACTTGTAATAACACTAGGAGGAGGACTGTGTCATTTCCTGCAGAAATTAGGCAGGTATACATTTGCTGGTTTGATATCCAGTAGTTGTTGGACTCCCTGTAAATACTTCTGAAATGTGTTCTCCAAATAAATCTGATTGATTCCAGAACTCCTAATGTCACCTTTATTAAAATCTGTCTCAGTGGCAACAATTTTATTTCATTGGAAATCCAAATACTATCATAACAATTTGCAAAGACAAAAGTTATTCATTTCAGATATTATATTAATCACACACGGACTCATCAGACGGTGCAAAAACTTGTTGGAAGTTCATACGTTACTGGGTGAAATAACAAAAAGCAAAAACAAAAATTCTCTCAAAATTCTACACAGCTTGGAAAAACTGAATAACTTCAGAGTGTGATATTAGTTGTATTATTATAAATCAACAAAACGTTGATATATTTATATATAGATGTGGGAATGTGATGCCCAAGCTGAAGAGGTTCTCTGTTCCTTTGACCTGCTAGTTCTGGGTTGACCCTTAAGCAGCCGACAAGGTGCAGCCAGACAGCAGTGCAGCCATGCATAGGGCAAACAAAGGCTTAGTCTCGGAATTGTTGACACATCTGTCATAATCATAATGAAAATCTCTGCTGAAATGAACCCATTTTAGACTCCAGCCACTGCTGACCTTCAGGTTAACCTAAAACATAGTTATGGTTCATTACTTGTTAAAAACTGTCATTATTCAAAAAAAGAAGTACAGAAAAACAACACATTTCTCTCGGCATCCCATGAAAATGCTGCTACATTTGAAAAACTTTTCAGAAGTCCTTCTATAAAAATGGAATGGATGAAATTGATTAGAGTCAAAATATCAGTTTTAAAATCAGGAGGACAAACTTCAGATTTTGCTCCCTCCGTTTAGGACATAAGCAGATGTTGATGGGAACAAAGGGTGTGGTAAAAAACCTAAAACTAATTATTTTGCAATAATTTTTTATAGCTTTTTTTTATCCATATGCCCCCTTACATTCTTAGGTAGGTCTAATTTTTGGTGTCGTTCCCTGTATATTGACTCCATTGCTGCTCTTCTCCAGGTAGACAACAAGGAAGGCAGTTTACTTATTCATGAATCTGATTTCTGTATGGTAAAGTTTGGCTTGATCCTAAAGACAGACGTGGAATTGTTCCGCTCTTGTAAATGTCATTAAAGATGACTGTTATGAGAGTTTGTGACCTAAAGTTTTTTTTTTCCCTTCCTTGCTCAATCTACTGCTTTTAGCTGAAGCTTTAGTTAATTCACATTAACATGTTCAGTGTAAACATTATGAAGTTATCATGAAGGACTCACACCAACCACAGAGTTGGTCTTTGCTGTACGTCAGCTCTGTGATTCTTTCCTGATGTTCTACTGCAACCCTCGCCTCCTCTATATGACTGGATTCTCCTTCCTGTGACGTGTTCCAGTGTGATGAGGCGGCTGTGGCTCAGCCTGCGGTCTGCGTTATTTAAAGCATCGTTCCAGTGGCTGTAAGCTTGGCAGTCTTCATGGCTCCTTTGCCACCAGTATTGCACTCTAGATGCTTATTTAGCTCCTGCCTTTTTTATGAGCCACGCTCTATAAATCTTAGTCACTGTGTGGAACAGGAGCCCACCAGTGTCTGGACCACCGTAGTACAGAAAAAAAAAAAAAAATGTAACATTTTATTTTAAATGTACCATAACGAAAATGCCTAAAACAAAAATTGAAAACCCAATACCACTTGTATGTCTCGTGTTAATGATTGGGACTGCAGAACATCACTCATGAACAACAGTGTATCATTATGTAATGGGTTTAGAACTTCATCTTTATTTCCTTCAAACTCAAAAATATCTGGAATGAATTTAAGTTCTCACCTTTGGAAAAAGTTAAACATTCCTGAAAAAATAAGTTTGAAAATAGGGAATGATGTCATTGTTTTCACCCAGAATCAATCAATACTGATCATTTGTGCGCTTGATGCACTTTCATCAAATACAATGAAGAAGTCTGAAGATTGGATTATGCAGATGATACTTACATATGTCATCGAGTAATGAATGATGCAAGAGCATAAACATGTAGTTGAAAGATTGACAGAGGACAGCGACTGGTTTTTATGCCTTTGCTGAGGTCAATAAGACTGGATAACTGCTGATCACCTTCTCCCAACATGAAGGATATTGGAGCCTATTTATTAGTGCATCTCTAATGGAAAAGACTTTCGAAGGTCTTTAGACCTCAGTGAGAATCATTATCTGCAAATGGAGAAGAAATAGAACAGCGATGGGTTGTTTCTGCAGTGGACACCTTCCAAAGTCACTTAAAGCACATCACCAACTCACTCTGGATACCTAAACCCAGAATACCTCAAACTCAGTTCAAATCGATGAGGGTCGTTAATATCAATGCGTTGTGACAGAGCTGACCCCCAAAGCTGCTGTTCAGCTCCTGTACAGAAATGCATGTTGCACCTTCACAAACCCATTGTACTTCTTAAAGTAGAAAAATTGCAACAAAAGCTATTTTCCATAAGAATTTCTCCTGTACATAAGCGAGAACTGGTCTATAATCTGATATTCCGATGAGCGGTTTGGAAATAAAAATGGCCTTTCTTGGTGCTGCAGCGTGCCGATTAGATTCTGCTACACAGGCAGCAATTGTTGACATGTATGTTCTCATGAATCAGATTCATTGAGCTCAAAGTGAAGCTGCACTGTAACCATCTGCTACTCATATGACTTTTTTGCCCTTCCCATTTCCACACACACATGCACTTATTTTGCTGGCAGTTGAAAGCGTTTTAGTGCCTCAGTCACTTCTATGGAGTGGGAGAAATGTGAACACACTGACACACACGCACACACAGTGAGCAGAATAGTGTTGTCATCAAACACAAAGCAACGGCTGTTTGTTCAGGCTGAGGCAGAGGGTGCATGAGGGCGTGTTTGTGTGTGTATGTGGCAGAGACACCAAGAAGAGAGCTGTCAGAGGGACAGAGTGACAGAGAGGCGGAAGAGAAGAGGCCGACATGCCAAAGTGGATGAGCTTTAAGTTGTTCAAGGAGAGCAGCAGAGTGAGTACAAACTGCTGGGCTGAACTCAGACTAAACAAACAAGCTGCTGCTGTTTTCTTCTGCTTTAATGTCAGCTTCTGGAAGAAGCTGTATAGAAACTAAACTGTGTTTAAAGGATACAGCTGTGACTTGTGATTTTCTGTTTCCAGCAGAACTGATCTCCTGCAGGTAGAAAACATTTTTAATGCTTTTTGTCTCATAGGAAAGGACTGGAAGCTCCTCTTTCTTACACCAATTGTCTGACCAGGCTGATCCACTGATTTACGCTTTGACAGTTTTTCTTCTCCTGAATGTGTCTCTCCTCCTCTTTGCACAGAGAGCATTCCATGTAGTCTTTGACTTTTTCTGAAGATGACTTGCTGTTTTCACTTTTCAATTATTCTGCCACAGTTGAGTTTGTAAACATCATTGAAATGATTGCATGTCATTATCATAGTTTAACGTTTTTATAGTAAAAGAGATTTTAGGTTTCTTTTTGAGGTCCTTCCATGTCCATAATATTGAGTTTTCAATTCGCTTAAGTCCAACTTTGCTATCGCAGAGTAGATTAATACTTAAATTGTGTGTCTGTAGATTTGGGTGTCTGTGTGTGTGTGTGTGGGCAACAGGAGGGCAGGCAGACAGGTGGATGCTATTGAACAGATTCAAGTGAAAATGTTGTTCCTTTTTCACTAACTTCAGTAAATTTCTTTTCTAAGAACCCTTATGCTAGTTTTATTAGAAGGATTTTAAATGTGCAAAATGTGTAGTCAGTATGTAAAAAGATGGATCATCTCCAGTGCCTGGCACAACTTTTTATACCCCTCAGCCTTTTCTCATCCTGTTGTTAGAACTACAAACTGTATTATGTTTTGACTGTTTTACAGAAACCACTTCACAATAATGTGCTTATGCACATCAACATAATGAGTGTGCTTCTGTGCAAAGTTCTGGGTATTAAATGCAGCGGTTTCATGTCCTGACATGGATAAACTTCAATACAGTAAATGAGGTGATGTATTAATGTTAGAAGAATCCAGTTATTCTCACATATTGTTTGATAGAAACCAACAAGTGGCATCTATACAGGGGTGGAGTGTGGGTAGAAGCATGTCACAAACAATAAAAAGACCAAGGTAAAGACGGTGATGGCTGATAAGAAGGGGGTCAGAGACCAGGTACATGTTCAACACTAGAATGAATGAACAGCTTTCACAGCTCAGGAAAATTAATCTATTCAAAGCTATTTTCAGGTTTCTGTACTGTGTGAAAAGTAGAATAAAAAAAACATAAAACAACCATCCATGAAGTAAAACTTTTCCACTAGCCACACCTTTTCTGTATGAGTAAGTAGGCTAATTTTATTTTTATCCATGTCAGGACATGAAACCGCTGCATTTAATACCCAGAACTTTGCACAGAAGCACACTCATCATGTTGATGTTCATAAGCACATTATTGTGAAGCGGTTTCTATTACAATTTATATTCGAAATTGTCTGTGTGACCAGCTGACTGTCAGATTTATAATAAAAACACATGAGAACTGTGGTGGATCATCATGCTGACATAAGAGAAGCTCAATCAACTTCAGCCAGTGGGGTTCTTTGCTTTGTGCCAAACCCTTTACAGAGTCCGACCCTCAACGTGAAACACTTTATCAGCCCTGCATAGTTCCACTCCACACACCCTTTGGTTTTATGATGCCACTTTAAAACTGATGTGCAATATTATATAATCTGTGATATGTAGCAGATCAGAGGCGGTTTAGAGAGGGGCTCGTCTGTGCAGGTTGATAATGGCTGAAACAGGCTTTATAATTCAGAGTTGGGACACTCTAATCACAGCATGTTTATGGGCTCCATGCTGGTGTACATGTGACTGCAAATACATGGAGGGTAAAGTAAAGCTGCTGGTGTGTTGGCACTGTTTGTTCTTGGTTCTGTACTGACTTCACCCCAAAAGGTTTGATATGTAACTGAAGACGATCAGCTTAACTCAGTTCACCACCGAAATGTCCAAACAGAACCTGGTGATTGGATGTACAGTATATTTTCACTTCAGTACCTGGGGGAATTATTCCATGCCTTTCTGTCCAGTTTTGAAACGGATAGTGAACATCCAAAAGAAGGCATGTTTTACATTCAAGACCTTTGTATATGATTTATCTAGATGGCTGTTCTTAGCATGGTATTGCATCTTAAATGAATCAACCTGAAGCTTTAATTGCTTTAGTAGCCTGTCACTCTTCATTATTTGTAATTTTGGTTACCTGAAGTCAGTGTACAAATGATGCCTCCAGAGAATGTAAAAAACTCACCTTGTCAGTCAGTACAGTCAGTTCTGCTGGGTGTTGACTCTTATTCCTCACATTGACTGCAAACCTGAAGCTCTGAATTCTTCTCAGAAACCTCAAACAGTGCAAGTGTGTGTGTGTGGGTGTGTGTGTGTGTGTGTTTCTGTGTGTGTGTGTGTGTGTGGGGGTGTGTGTGTGTGTGTGTGTGTGTGTGTGGGTTAGAGAGGTCATATGACAGCCGGTAGATGTTTTTTATTAATAACATTCACTAAAGCTCTTTGTTTTCATCTTTGGTGAACCTTGTTTTTCATATCTTCACTGTAATATAAACCAATGATACTGAACTGATTTAATTTAGTAATGTCAATTAGGATCCAGCTCATTTTGTGTCTACATGCATACATCCGTAATCTAGTCTTAATCAAAATCTGGTCCAAGTCTAATTCTTTTTGTCATTCAGGATCAGTGTAACTGAGTTTGGCAAGTTAGTCTTTCTGGAATGCCTCAATTAAATTCTGAACCCAAACTGGGAGCAGGGTTTCCCAAGCCATAAGTTTATACTTGAGGTGTTGACATAGGCTTAAGGCCCAGGGTGTGAATCCCATCGTCTTCATCCCCAGATGGTGGGATTACATCAAATAGTATTGTCATTTCAGTAAGCAAATGTGAAAGTTCCAGGTCTACCGTCTGTGTCAAAAGGTAAGCATTCATGAGGATTCTGTGAATGTCTGGGATGCCCTATGCAACTGCTTAGTTGGCGCATACCTTAGGTCATCTTTGAATGTGACCAGCATTACACAGCCTGTTTGAAGATCCATTAATTTGACTGAAGTGCAAGAACATTTTTTAAGTCTTTTTGTGCTTGCCTTTTTAAAAAATGTTACAACATAGTTGTGTGTCTGGGTATTGTCAACAGTGTCTTCCAAACATAATTACCACCATAATTACCTAATTAAAAAAAAAAAAATGCTACAAAAACACATAGTGCCCCTGCCAGTGGACTCAGCTAATTATCTAGGGGAAACACTGAGGAGCATCTTAAAGGAAGTAGGAATCTCTGTCTCAAGAACATTTTCTTTTGCAAACATGACAAAATATAATAAAAGTTTTCAGCTCACATATCTTACCAGAGTTACAGACCTAATTTCAAAGCATACTAAATGGGTTACAACAGAAATTTTGTTTGAGATTAATAGGACATTAAACAATCTTTACAACAAAAAGCCTTTATTGTATGTTAAAAAAATTTAAAACATGATCATGAAAACAGAAGCTTAGTCTTAAGATATTTTAATATATTCTTTGTCAGGAAAATACATATTTAGGGTTGTTGAATACTACAAGAGTTTCTGTCCATCATTTGTTCAGACAAAAGGAAGTTAAAATCTCCAGAGATTAAGTAATACGTTTTCAAAAATTCTAATTTTATTAGGTCTATTTTCATCAGTTTATTTTATTTTATTTTTTTCAGAAAGGCCTGTTCACCACATCAAAATATCTATTAAAAATAAATTTCATCAGTAAATGACACTGATGTTATACAGATTGTCATCACTGTGCTGTCTTCTGCTGAAGCATGTGACCATCACAAGCTTTCATGTGGACACACGTTTAGAGTGCGCAGAGTAGAGTCATATGACAAGACAGTAGAGCGTAATTCCCACTCTCTCAAACGAAGCAAGTCAGTCTGAAAACATGGTGGAAGTCAGCGACAGTCCTGAAGCAACAAGACATCTTCAATTTGCTTTTAAAAAAGCACCTAGTGCAAAATACTGAAGAAACGCAATCTTTTAGCCCTTGACAATTTTATATATATATATATATTTTTTTTGTTGTTGTTGTTGTTTAATTGTCTTTTATACGTATAAACAGTCTTGTCCCAGAGCTGGTGAGCAGAATGATTGTAAAAGCCAGTAGCGTAATTAGAGTTGTAGTTAATGGAGACTACAAACCTGAAAAATACAAAACATCATTTGGTCAATATTCCTTCTCATTCAGAGGTCCTCACTTCTGAAACAGTTTACCTTCAATTATAAGGTAAATATTATAAATATTCATACATATAAATATATTTTGAGACCGAGGTGAAACGATGGCTACAACAACAGCAAATATGTGAATACTGATGTATACTGACATATGAAGAATTAGCTTCCTCTAATGCACATTTTACTTTTTTTGTCACATAAATTCAATCAATCAATCAATCAAATTTTATTTGTATAGCACATTTCAGCTACAAGGCATTTCAAAGAGCTTTACATCATAAACACAAAACACAAAGTCATGCAACATAGAATAAAATACCACCTTTTCCTGTTGCCCACAACAGGAAAAGATGTAAAACCTTTTAACACGGAATTTAAGCGCCTGTTACCACCGGACTCCGCCGTCCGTTCAAACACGGGTATTCGTCGGGCCCCGTTGCCCACAACAGGAAAAAAAAAAAAGTACATTGTTACATATTACATTTCAAATACAATTCTAAACAGGTGTGTTTTTAGTCGAGATTTAAAGGAAGTCAGGGTTTCCGCTGTTTTACAGTTTTCTGGAAGTTTGTTCCAAATTTTTGGTCCATAGATGCTGAAAGCTGCTTCTCCTCTTTTGGTTCTGGTTCTGGGGATGCAGAGCAGAACCAGAACCAGAACCTGAGAGGTCTGGCAGGTTGATACAACAACAGCAGATCTTTAATGTATTGTGGTGCTAAACCGTTCAGTGATTTGTAAATTAACAACAGTATTTTAAAGTCTATTCTTTGAGCTACAGGGATCCAGTGGAGGGACTTTAAACTGGTGTTATGTCTCTATCTTCCTGGTTCTAGTGAGAACATGAGCAGCAGCTTCTGGATCAGCTGCAGCTGTTTGATTGATTTGTTGGACAGGCCTGTGAAGACGCTGTTACAATAATCAATGCGACTAAAGATAAACGCATGAATGAGTTTCTCTAGATCTGGCTGAGACATTAGTCCTCTAATCCTGGAGATGTTCTTCAGGTGATAAAAGGCCGATTTTGTTACTGTCTTTATGTGGCTCTGGAGGTTCAAGTCCGAGTCCATCACTACTCCCAGGTTTCTGGCTGATCGCTAGTTTTTAGTTGTGATAACTGAAGCTGTGCATTGACTCTAGATCTATAGGTCTACATCGTTCCTCTTTAGGTCCAAAAATAATGACTTCACTTTTGTTTTTGTTCAGCTGCAGAAAGTTTTGGCACATCCACACATTTATCTGTTCTAAGCATTTATTCAGTGATTGGATGGGGTCAAAGGTCACCTGGTGACATCGTAATGTAGAGCTGAGTATCATCTGCATAGTTATGGTAGCTAATATTATTTCCTGTTATAACCTGAGCTAGTGGGAGAATATAAATATTGAATAAGAGGGGTCCTAGGACTGAACCTTGGGGTATTCCACATGTGACCTTTGACCTCTTTGATGAGAAGTTTCCAATTGAAACAAAGAAATCCCTGTTCTTTATGTAAGATTCAAACCAGTTGATCACTGAACCAGAGAGTCCAACCCAACTCTCCAGTCGATTCAGTAATATGTCATGATCAACAGAGTCAAAAGCTGCACTGAGGTCCAACAGAACCAGCACTGTGGTTCTCCCACAGTCCGTATTTATATGAATATCATTGAATACTTTGACTAGGCCAGTCTCCGTGCTGTGGTGAGCATGAAAACCAGATTGGAAAGAGTCAAAGCAGTTGGTGTGTAGGTGTGTGTGTGTGTGTGACAGAAAAGAGTTGCTCTGGTTCTCATATGTAAAATTATTTAACATGTTGTCTTTGATGAAATAAACTTAAACTGAACTGAATGCAGCTGGAATGTCCTCAGACCTCACAGGTGATCTGAAAGCAACAAAGTTATGATGCTGGTTTGATTGTTAAATGTGGAAAGAACATCTGACACTTCTGGGTTTTTAGAGTTCATTTCATGATAAAACCGGGTCTGACAGTTATGATTCATAACTTTGGCACTTGCTATTATTTTTGCAAGTGCAGCTGATTATCTCAAGATGAAATACGTAAACTTTGACCCCAAATCCTAGAAGATCTAATAAGGTGGCTTCATGGATACAGAGCTGTATGGGTAAGGATCATATCCATCACTCCATCTCTCTGCCCGGCTTTCTAACCAAAAAGCTAGACAAAGCTTTAAAAGGGAGCAGTAAAAGTAAATGAGGTGGATTAGCAGAGCTTTAGTCTGACCCGCCTTTAAATTTGTTGTGAGACTACTGGACATCCGTCCTTCACCATCCACATCTACTTTTTCAAAGTACTTGGATGATATGAGTTAAGATGCTTAATTTCCCTTTGTGACCGACTCTAACTCTAACCCTACCCATACATCTACTGTACATACCTACATGAGAGCTCTGGAAGTTTTATACAAAAAACTATCATCCATCAGGTCATCCAGTCAACCCTTCAACTGTTTATTCATTCATTTGTCCATCTGTATAAATGTCAACCTTTGTCCATTATTTCATGTCATGCAGCCAGTGGTGTTTAAGGCCAGATCACTTCAGTAAAATCTTTACTATGTTCAAACTGAAATTTTGTATTTCTGCTTTATATTTATGCTTCAAATGAACAGAGACAGAACAGAAAATTGGAGCCAAAAACATTTTTGAAATTTGATATGAAAATGTGCAGGAAGATTTTTGTTACCCGCAGCACACGGGCTGGATGGTTGAACTCAGGGCTTGATGGTTAAACTCAAGGCTGGATGGTTCAACTCAGGGCTGGATGGTTGAACTCAGGGCTGGATGATTGAACTCAGGGCTGGATGATTGAACTCAGGGCTGGATGGTTGAACTCAGGGCTGGATGGTTGAACTCAGGGCTGGATGGTTGAACTCAGGGCTGGATGGTTGAACTCAGGGCTGGATGGTTGAACTCAGGGCTGAACAGAACTGAGCCAGAAAGACTGAAAACAACTGCATGTGTGTGTGGGGCCATCTGTCAGGTAGACGTTCGCCTGCACCTTAATAGAAACAACAGTCTTTGTTGCTAGGAGATCTTAAGCCCAGTTCACACTACAGTGTAGACACATACACTCACACACTACCTAACATTTTCCAAAACAGAGAAAATGGAGCAAATAGAGCAGGATGATTTGGCCTCAATTAAACCTTGCCACGACTTACATTTTCCAGCAGTTTGTCCAGTTTATTCGTCCTGTTTGTCGGAAGGACGTGCTGTGCTTCTGTGCTGGTGATTGTTTGCTGAAACATAAAAGGAAGAATTTGGAGAGATTTTATGTTGTTGATGGACACAGTTCTGGAACATCTCAATTAGTTCTCCTGTAGTCAGATTTAAGCAGCTCTGCAGTCCTCACTGGTTGTTACATGACACATGTAACAACAATTAATCAAATTGTGTCCAAGTCTAAGGTGATTAAACAGTTTTGCTCTGTATGCACACACACTGATGAATAAATGGTGGGATTTCTTGGATTTCATGTATCCAGGCCGACCGCCTGATCACTTCGTGTCAATGTAACTGGTGTATAAATGCTGAGGGCTGGCATCTGTGTGTGTTGTTTCTCAGGTTAACGTGGCTAAAGGCCAGCACACGTCAATGCCACGAAGCTGACACAGAGATGCATAGCTTATGAGGACTTTGAGTGCTTCAGCTTCAGGGGTAAACATTAACATGGGATACAGAGGTTACTGTGAGCACATGCTAGTCCTTGGCTGTGTGCTGTTCTGTTGAAGAGTGGTTCCAAATTAGACTCAGTAGATGTGAAAACGTTTTTACAAATTGATGGGCCTAAAGCCTGATTACATTTGGGTGGCGTTGTTACAGTCAGGTCTGGTCCAATGCTTTGGGCTTAGATTAATAAATGCCAGTGGCAATATAATCTGTAAAGACGAGGGATGGCCTTCCTCCTTAGATCTTTTATGTCTTAATTTTCTAAATTCTGTTCCAGAGCAGGAATGTGGACAGTGCTGTGTCGGTGGAACAGGTGATTGGTCTGCAGATTGTGACATGTGGTTCTCTCTGTTTGCAGCTCTCTGGTGGGTGTGAGCTGACCGTGGTCCTCCAGGACTTCACTGCAGGATGCAGCACAGAGCTGTCCATCAGCACAGGTGAGACCCGCTCACACCTCCCTCCTAGCCATCGGTTTAAAGTGAGACAACCATCTCTCTTGTGTCCACTGCAGGCCAGACCGTAGAGCTGTTGGAGCGACCCACAGAGCGGCCCGGCTGGTGTCTGGTCCGGACCACCGAGCGCAGCCCGCCTCAGGAGGGGCTGGTCCCTAGCTCAGCTCTCTGCATCTCTCACTCTCGGTCCAGTGTTGAGATGGACTGCTTCTTCAGCTCAGGGAAAGGTAGGAACAGTTCCTCACCATTTATCAGGAGAGTTCTGCTCACAGTGATGCTCAGAATGTGCAAAGCACCCTGCAACTACCTGATATCCATTATGTCAGTGTCCTTTAGAGACAAAATCATTGCATAAAAATGATCATATTTATATGAACTTCAGTTTGTCTTTTGGACAATTGACATTGAAGAATTGAGCTGCACTTTCTCCTGCTGGTGGTTTGTTGAAAGTGCAGGGGATTTTTTTTATTTAGAATTTTCTGTTGCCTTGGCCTCTTTCACCAGGATGAGATTCTTTTCTACAAAATAGAAATGGATTGGCTTCCGAATTTCTCGGATTTCATCAAAATGAAATACCTATTCTATTGGATGTGTTTCCCAAACAAATGCCACCCAATGAGACACATTCATACATTTTGTAGGACTTAAAGGGTCTGCTTCTGACATTTAATTACTGGGGAGTGAACATTGTCTATCTACCACAATAGTTTCTATGATTATCACTGTACACAGATGAAACTTGAGATTTGAGAAGGTTTTTTTTTTGGTCCTTTCTGTTGTATTGGTTGTCTTTGTCCTGCAGATGGTGCTATTGAGCTGTGTTGAATCGAATCATTTCGGGTCCAATATAGAAGGGAGGGAAGCATCAGGACACAAGGCATTTCGTTTCCTCCTGCATCAATCAATCAAGTTGATTTGTATAGCACATTTTAGCAATAAGGCAGTTCAAAGTGTTTTGTCTTAAAAAAACACAAAAGTAAAAATTCATAAAAACCAACTGAAAAACCAGAAACAAACATTACATTACAAACATCAGAGTCCATCATCAACGCACATTAAATGTTAGTTAGTTTTTCATTTATTATGGTCCAAAATCAACTCTGAATATGTGGGGTCAATCTTGATTTAATAAAAGTCAGTGTTTCAGTTATTTTGCAGTTTTCTGAAAGCGTGTCCCAGGTTTGTGATGCATAGAAGCTGAATGCTGCTTCTCCGTGTTTGGTTCTGGGGATGCAGAGCAGAACCATAACCAGAAGACCTGATTGGCCTGGAAGGTTGATATAACTTCAGCAGACCTTTAAAATATCGTGGCGCTAAGCTGTTCAGTGATGTATAAACTAAGAGTATCTTAAAGTCTATGCTCCAATAGTAGGGACTTTAGAACTGATGTGTTCTGTCTTCCTGGTTTCAGTGAGAACAAAGCAGCAGTGTTCTGGATCAGCTGCAGTTGCCTGAATTATTTTTTTAGGCAGACCTGAGAAGACACTGCTGCAGCGATCATTGCAACCAAAGATGCAACCAAAGATCCATGATCACGATGCATGGATGAGTTTCTCTCGGTCTTACTGAAATATTAGTCCTTTGATCATGGGAATGTTCTTCAGGTGATAGAAAGTTGACTTTGTCTTTCTGGCTCTGTCCTCGGCTGCAATGATCAGTGTTGTATAAAGTACTGAAATCTCAGAGTCAAGTAAAAGTATAGGTACCTATCCAAATTATTAAATTGGTAAAAGTCCAAGTCACTGACTGAAATGTTACTTGAGTAAAAGTCTTAAAGTATCTTAAACATCTTGTACTTAAGTATGGAAATTACTGTAAAAATGGATGAACTCAAGTAATGTAATGAAAAGTAAAAAGTAAAACAAGGCAAATGCAGTTTGAATGACATTTTTAATAATTTGGTAAACTTGTCAAATACACTTAAAATAATGAACAGAACCAAATGCAGGCAAATTAAACCTGCTAATAGATAAACCTGCAGCATCATTTAGTTGCCAGGACTAGTTGTTTTTGTGGTTTAACAGGCCTTGCTCTAGATGGATTATGGGTTTAAAAGGTCAATATTGTACTTTGCAGGAGAATCGAACCTTTGACACCAACACACACATGCACACACACGGTTAGATCAACTGACTTACCTGCCACAGTCATATTGTTTCTTGCTTTTGTCAATGACATGGTTACCTTGTGTCAGTCGCGATGCAGGTGGAATAACAGCAGCCATTACGCTTAGAAAGCTCACACACTCCAACAGTGGTCAGATGTCTTATATTTGACATCTGTGTTTACAACCATTTCATGACTAACTACATTGTAACACTGAAGTAACCTATCCTAAAAACCCAAACCAAAACTCTTCTTTAGGCTCAGATGTGTGTGCGCGTGCGTGCGTGTGTGTGTGCGTGTGTGTAGCTGGGCAGCAGGTGTCTTGTGACTGCTTCATAAAGTAGGTCTCCTTGTCCTCTCTGAAAGACTGTGAAACTCTAAAGTGAAGTGAAAAAAAGAATAAGACAGATTAAAAGGTATGTCTTTAATCCTCGTTCTTCACATCCTCAGGCGGAAAAGCTTCCATTTCTTTTAGCAGCTTTTCCACCTCTGGAAAATATAAAATAAAGGCACAAGAAAATGTTGAAAAAATTCTGTCTGCATTTATAATAGGAGCAAAAATAAAGCTGGATGCAATACAGCTGCAATTGTTTATGACAGTAGGGTTAGATTAGTCAAACTGGCTGACAGATGAAGTCAGTGTGGTTTGTAACAGTTATTTCCCAGTCTGAGTCTCTGCCTCTCTTACCTTAGTCAAGGACTGCTTTCCCTACCGCAGTCATGAGACTGCGGTAAGAAAAGCTGCAGTCCAAGCATTCATACCTAATGCTTGTATCCTGCTGGGGAGTGTCATCAGAAGTTGAAGGTGAATAAAATGGGACACTGCAGTGAAACAGTGTTGCTGAAACTCTTTATCTAGGCTATGTCCTCGTGTGTTTCCTGGTCTGCTGCTGCAGTTGGTCCTCCAGTTGGTCACCCCTGCTGGAGGACCAGCAGCTGGGCTGAAAACAGTCATCATTCAGACTGCTGTTATCCAAAACTCTCTGGTGCTGGTACTAATACAAGTCAAGTATTGTATTAGTACTATATTACTAATTAGTACTGTATTGTATTACAGTACAATACTTATTGTATTATAACTAATAAGTATTGTATTAGTTCTGAATTCACTCAGAGCTGAGTGAATTCAGTGTGCTTTTACTGCTTTCATGGCAGGTTGTCATTCCTTCTGATCCTGGATTTGCTGGAGGTACTTTCTGTTGACAGTTATTTTTCTGCACCGTCTCTCGTTATTTAGTCTGGATGGAGGGATGCAGCAAAGTGATAATCCAGCCTTCTGGTATCATCACTGACACTCCCTTTATATTGTTTTATTGTCATTAAAGAGGTTTAATTTAATTTTATATCAGACAAGAACTTCTTGTCGGAATGAAAGTATAATGAATATAAATCTGCTGGCATCATTATTTATGTTGGACCTAACTGTAAATTGCTGGGTACCTGACTGATTTTATTGGATTGAAATACATTTGAATAAACTTTTGCATTAAATGTGTTTCTGTATTAGACAAGATCTTTACTCTTCAGGGTTGCTGAGACTATTTTTTTGGGAGGGGGGCTGCAGGAGTATCAGACTATCTGGTTCTTTTCTAACCAAAGCAAGAGTTGTCTTGTTACATTGTGAAGCTTGTCCTGATGGATGTTAAACTCCATCTGGAAGCCCCTTGTCCCTGATGGTTCTTGTGGTGTTCCAGGACACAATGTCAAGGCAGTGTTAAGAGGTGGCTGTCTGGTTTGTGGACCTCATGTTGGGGATTTGCAAATAATGTGACTTTGTTCTGGTCTTCTGTCCACAACTTTCAGTGTGCAGTGGAATGTATACCTACATTGTGCTGCAAATGTAGGTTTTGAGCGAGGCTCTGCTCAAAATGGAAGAGTTAAATTGTCTCTGTCTCTGTGTTCACGAGTTGCGGCAGGAGGGAGCAGGAGACAGATTGGGGCTTTGTCTGCTGTAATACAGGCTTTTTGCCCAAGCCTGATGTGGTGATGACCAATCTGATTCAAAAACCAAAGCTCTTGATTTTTATGGTCACGAGGCCTGGATCATAAGCACATAAACAAGGTTCAGGATACAAGCAACTAAAATAAGCTTCATCTGTTGGTCAGCTGTTCTCCCTGTTAGAGATGGGTGTGAAGCCTGAAGTAGAGCTGCTGCTCAGAGATTCAGATTGCTCTTGGGCAGTCTGACAGAAGCCAGGCTTCCATGGACTGCCGTCAACTGTTGGGCCTTCTGACCATCAGTAGACCACACTAGCTTAGTTTCCATTAAAATGTGTGCACATATTCTGCTGATGTTGAAAAATCTAAATTTCACAATTGCAGTGTTTTCATCAAATATAAAATTAAATTAAAATCAGACATGAATAAGCTTTTTCACACAATAAATGATTAAAAACTATGCCAATGATGGATGTCAACATTTATTCATAATTCAGGCATGGTGCTAGCGCTCATCATCATTGGAACAGCTCACTGAGGAAGCAGCTTCCAGTCAAATATTCTAAATCATTTAAACTTATTCATCGACAAGATGGAATGTCTTGAGAAAATCCTAAGTGTCGCACACAATTTATCAATGTTCCTCAGATGTATATATTATGTAGATTTTTTTAATAAAAGGCGTATTTATGGCCTAAATGTGTACTTGGCACATATCTGATACTTTATCTGATTAGATACAAATTAATGTGTTTACAACTGTCCTTCAACAATATATTTGAACATCCACCCCTGCATTAGAACAGGTGGTTGTAGTTTTAAGGTTTGTCTTTTCAATGTCAGAAGTCAAGCTTCGCAACAAGGAAGCAGCCATTGCTGAGTGAGCAATAGTCTTTATTATGGCACTAAAACTACATAGAAGGGGGTTGATTGGCGCATATATAGACCTGTTGCTGTGCTGTAACTATTGCTTTATAATAGTGCAGAGGAAGGACTAGTGTCTTTCAGAAATATTGGCTAAATACACTAGTATTTGAATTTTCTAAATGAACAAGCAGATAAACAAGTGTGTTTGCCCTGGTCTGCAATTTAGCCTTTTTAAAAAAAATTCTAAAATGAGAAAATATGGAAGATTTAAAGAACGTGACTCATATTGTCACTGAAGCAAAAAATATGATTCTCGTCATATGTTAGATCTGTCAAAGCAGACCCAGCTAACTCCTTTCTCTGGCTTGAGCGTCAATTTTCTAACACAAAAATCTACTTGAAGAGAGCAGGATAACGTTTTCTAACATTGTGGCGGTTTTACAACTATTTGAAATGTGCTTTGGTCGATTTGATCTGAGAAGATACCATGGCAAGCTCTCCCTATATTGAACCTAAAAAACAAAGATCACAACAGATATTATGTAAATCTTGAATCGGCCCTGTTGCTTGGACTCGAGAGATCCTGGTGGAGTTCACCTGACACAGTTAAAAAGGAAAGAATTTCTGTTTCTGAGCTCTGAGGTATTTCCTACCTTTTGATAGAGCTTCTACAGCTAACATAGAAACAGTGTGAGGACAGAGATCTTCAACAAAAAGGATAAGCAAGGGAAGTTTTGAGAAGAGGAGCTTAACTCTAAACCACACACAGTGTTTTAACTACATTTGCTGCTCTACACACACAGAGAAGGCCTCTACAGTAATTAATAGTGACTTCTGTTCCAGAGAAGTGAAGTGTGTCTGAGACAGTGGGACGGAGGATGGAGGAGGGACGGAGGGAGGGGCAGAAAGGTTTCAGGCTCCTCCTCCAGCCTCAGTTAGTGTCTCTTGCTCTCTCTGGATCACAGCAGTGTGGAGTGGACATTCCTGCCGTACACACACACCTCTAATCAACCTGTGATCAACCCAAACTAGTCAGAGTTTGCGTGTGTGTAGGTGTGAGGAAAAAGGTGTGTATGTAGGATGTGTGCTTAAGGATGGAGCAGGCCCAGCGTTGCTGTGGATGGTTTCTGGACCGGTGCTGCTGCTGCTGCTCAGGTGGGACAAGAGGAATCTGTGTGTTGGCATGTCTTTGTGTTTAAAGTTTATTTCCTGTGTGTGAGGACTGATGTACGGAACAGGTTTCTAAGAGAGCTATAAGCTTGATAATGTGTGTGTAACAGTTACTGAATGAAGTGATCCAACTGATGAAACTGTTTTCTCCTTCTATAAATAGCCATCGCTCCAGTGAAGAGAAAAATTTGAATGGAAAATGTGTTAAACGGGAAGCTGTGTCACGCAGATGCAACATAGGCAGACACTTTCAGTTACTGGAGAATCAGATGTTGCATTGAGCAATCTGTTTTCCTGCAGTTCAGCCTGCTCCTCCACATGGTGTGTGTGTGCACGCGTGTGCAATTGTGTGTGTTGTGACAGCCTGACACACTTAAACTGGCTTTACTGGACTTCTTAAAGTAACCTTCAGTTCCTCAATCACAATCTCATGTGCTACCAAGCTGCTGTTCATAATCTGTGTGGATTAGTTTTTTGACAAGACTGAAAAAAATCAAACACAACAAAATTAATGTGTTTAGTTCTGTACATACAGCCCAAAAACAGCTAATATCAAACTGTTTTGGCACAGTAGGAAAATGATTAAAAAGAGTTTGCCTCAGTTTCAATGAGTGTCAAGGGTTAAGCTCTGACATGTACAAAACAGTGTGCATGGAGAGAGCCTCACTTCACCACACCCAAAACAACACTTTAAGTTTAAGATGGCGTGACCTTAATGTCTGAACAGGTTGGTTGGGATAGATTAGTTACTATGGTTCTTTCGCTTTATAGTTCTGAGGCCACAAAAGAAAACCTGACAAGGTTTGGGAATGAAAGAAATTAGCTGGTTCGTTTGCAGGTGTAGCTATATTAAATACTATACCTCTGACTTTGATGGAGGTCAGAACATATTGAAAGCTGTTGACATTTCAGACCAATATCTCCTCTAGTTGAAGGCTTTCCTTTGTGGGAGTTAGTTTTGCTTTTTTAGCCACCAGATGATTCAGGCAGGTAGAGTGAGGACCTCCCTTGCTTTCTGGATCATTTGCATTTGGAAAGACTCTTTTCTAAGAGCAGCCCTAAAAACAACCCCTCACTGTTTCATGGAAGCTCAAGTCATTTAAAAAAAAGTCACAAACAACTTGGCTGACAGAAATGGGACCTTTCTTTCTGTAATGCTGATGTTTTTCAGGATATGTGTGTGCATTAGGAAGATAATTTCACACCACCTGTTTTCCGTGAATGAATGTAACATTTAAATGAATGAATCTGTTCCATCAGCCACAGTGCTCTGCTTAGTTCAGTAAAGAGTGACCAGTGTTATTGGCTCTGTCTAATTCTGTAGATGCTTCTCCAGTTTTCATAAACACACACTGATTCCCGTCAGAGGAAATGGAGCTAAGAAACACTCAGTACAGAACAGTTGGCAAAGTGAACAGAAAGATGACTTGAGCTTTTGCCCTAATTCTGCTCAAATGTTGGAATTCAAATATTGAAGGGTTAAACTCATTAAAGCTAGTGCAAAGAAAGGAAAAATGACAAGCTCTGATATGTGTCCAGTGTCTTGCTGTGCTGATCTGCTGTCAAATGCTTGTACCCAACATACTGATAGAAATAAGACAGGGAGCCTGGACACTGCTCCTGACCTGCATCCATGTTGGACGTATGGCTGCTCGGTTTAGATACTAACTTCCTCCTCTCACATGTTGCCCCAGGGCACTTCAGCCCACAGTGCTTGCCGATGTGTGTATTGATGTATGAATGTATGTATATTAGTTTTTAGCTGAAACCTCCTCTTTTCCAGTGGTTGGCCTTTTGATTATGATTGAAGCAACTTTGTGGTAAAGTTACATCTTTTTCTCACTATATTCTACTCTAACTAGCCTCTGTTTTGTGTTAAACCTGAAATCTCTGACAGAAGACTAAAGAGAAGGTGTGAAGAGGTAAATCCATTTTTAGAAGCTGGTGTATTGTTTTCCTTTTGATGTGAAACCGGTTCATGTCTGAGTTCACATTTTATTCCATAGTATCACAGTGGATTTCTGGCGGCATACAATATAATCTAATCTTTATAGTTTTATTTTAATTCACTTTGGGTGAAACGGTTCAGTTAAAGGGATGTGTCAACTATGTGTGTGTGTTTGTTTATATTTATATGGAAGCACTATTATTCAGATTGTAGCCAAAGGTCCACTCTGCTCCATATAAGGACAGACTGTGGACTTTGCCTTCATGTTAGCTGTGTGTATAGTCTTGCTTGGTATGTAAATCAACAGGTTTGACTGGTTTCTATGAAACTGTTCTTAGTATAACTCAGGTCTCTATATGCCCAAAACCAGTTCACTTGTAAAGATTCTTAAAACAATTGAGTTTTGGCAATATTAATTAAACCAATTAAACAACCCTGCTCAAATTGTAGTGTTTGTTATATTTGAAGACCAAATGGTTTTGCCTGTACACAGAAGAGAAGAATGAGCCCCTATTGGCTAAGCGTCTCCTTGCTGGTTTATCTATCCATACCACTCTGTTCCATATGTCTATTGTTGACTTATTCAACTTTGTGAAAAATAAATTATACTCCCACATAGTATTCAGACAAGATGAGCCTTTGTAGTCAAACACTATCTGTCTTTTTCTATGTTATATTCCATATGATGTCTATAGACCTTGCAGCTTCCTTCAAAAACAAAACCTTGGCATAATGAACCTGTCTGAGAAAAACTGAGCTAGGTTGTCACACCTTCCACTAAGGGGGACCTTCAGACCCAGCAGGGTGTAAAGGTTGAAACACATCAGTGGTGTGAGAAGCTTTCAGTTTTATTTGCAAGTACCACTGCTGAACAACTCAGTTATCAGATCTGTCTTTAAGAACTTTACATTCCATGTCTTCATGGGTTGAAAGAATGCATGATGTATTACATGTGGTGTGTTTTTCTAACTCCCTGACCAACCAGTGACTTATCACTACATCACATCCTGAGCTTGAACAATCAACCTTTACACAGGTTGATTGTTACAGAGCAGAAACTACCTCCACGCCAAACAGTGGCGGGTTTTATTTGACCTCACTCACTGCTTCAGTCCTTAATAGACAACTCTGATGACGAGGAGACATCTGACTCCTTCCTAAATGTGTTTTGTGACGGAGGCTTGAAATGGTCTTGTAATTTTTGCAGTTTCAGAGTGTAGCTCATTACGATACAGTCTTAAAAGCTTTTCCCATCCTGACCTCTCCCTCAGTAAAATGATTAACTTGAGAGTTTGGAAATGGCCCTGAAATTCCTTCCCTGATTTATGTGGAGCAGCAATTGTTTCTCTGATGTAATCGATGGTGTGTCTCCTCCAACCTGCAAACTTCTAAAGCTAAATTTTAGAGTAGTGGTCTCACTTGTTGATGCTCAGTTATTGTTTCACTCTTGAATCTTATAAAAGCAGCAAAGAAACAGAGGATATTTTTGTCTTCCTGGTTTGTAAATCAAGAGTTTAAAGTGGCTAATCCTCTGACGTGTAAACAGCGGTTTAACCCTGGAATCATCGATTTCTACTCAAACTCCAATCATAATTTTTTCGAAGGTGTACTGGTCGTGCACCCAAACATTGGGAACTGGGCCCCATTTAATTTATTTTACTTTCTTTAATAAGGACCTTGATCAATTAGCTTTATCAGCTGAGGTGTTGTATATCCATAAAAACACTGTAAAATATTCAATATTTCATGATCCAGGATGCAATCCTTCCTGCTGACTTGGGCTCAAATTTTAGAAGTAAATTCCCCCTTTTTTTAATGTGAAACTTGTTTTCTGTAATACAAGTTTCCATGAAGGTTACTGTTTATTAGAGTCCTGTCACAAAGTATCATTTCTGACCACAAGAACTTCTCCTTCACAGCTTTGCCTTTGCTTTCCCTTTCTTCACCAAGCAAAGCATAGCTTTCTCCCAGAAGTTAGAAGGAAGATTCAGGTAGAATTTGTTGCACTGAACTTTACACTGATTAACTCTCTGGCAACCAGATTTGCAGAATGTGTGAATCAGCCTGCAGATTTAAAAATTATGAGTCCAAATGAGTCAAGTACACAAGAAGCCTTGTATACTAGAGTTTGCAGTTTATAATAAATCAAATCTTTTGTAATTATTACTTTTTTTTTGTTTTTGTTAACCGTTAACTGAACATGATCTACTTTACTAATTAAGGGGTAAATGTAACCGGATCCGATCTGCGTTGTGCTGGTTTTAAATGAGGTTGTTCACGTCTAATTAGATTTTTGTCAATTGCTGATATGTTGGTGTCACACAGTTGTGGCAGAAGTTGTTAGCAGGGTTAGCATGTCCCATTCCACCACATCCCAAAAAGGATCTGGTTACTATGGAGTACATGGGAATAAAGTGAACTGCCTGTGATGTTAAATAAAACAGATGGGGATGGTCTGAGCTTTGTGACGTGGTCCATTATCCTGCCTGAAGTAGGCATAAGAAATCTGCTGCAACAATTCTGAGCCTGTGACGTTTAAGCCATGGTCAGCTGAGACTAGTTGACCAAAAATTTTTCCAGACAATATTGCTTAGTAATGGCAAAATCTCATCCCAACATGTGAACATTGCTGTCGACACTGAGGCTTATTGAATCATTCAACTTTTTTTTGTTAATAACATTTTAGAGAGCCAGTGCAATTAGAAGTTTCAGCTAATAATAATAATAATCAGTTTTATGTATAACGTTTCTGAAGCAGTTTTGAATTCCAGACCAGTCTGTCTGGAACAAACTTAAATCTCCTTCCTTCTACATTCTGATGCTCTTTCAACTTCAGCTCATCATCTTGACCACATCTCCATTCCTGTGGTTGGTTGACTCACTGTTTGTCTTAAGCAGTGAGTACACCTAGTAAGTAGCCAGGGAGTTTAAATCAATTTGTCTTGACCCAACCCTTGTTTCACAAGTTCTATTAAAAATGTTAAATCCTGTCATTCGTCAGCCATGGGACAGATTCCCATCAACAGTCATGTCATGTGAAAGTCTCATTGTTAATCATGTTTCTGTTAAATATGGTGTGTGGGCTCTTGTGTAACCCTGTTGACATTCGGACTGGGAAAATGTCTCTCCAAAAGTTTCAGTAAAATCTTCTTCAAACTCAGACAGCTGTCTGGTATCTTGATTTAAATGCATCAGGCCAATTTATTTCCCAGTGCTACAAATCTCTGTTTACATCCATACAGAAACTCAACTCACTCAATTTTAGTTTTGACTTTAAATTCTTGGTTGATGATCTTTTAGCAGAGATTGCTGAGGTCATGCATAAATGCACATACAAAATATATAGATCTAATCAGATGGCTGTAAACAGCTTGTAAGTAAATGTCTGTCTTGGTTTACCTGCTTTAGGTTTGGCAAAAACAAATGCAAGAAGAAACGTGCTGCAGCTGCTGTCTGTAATAACTTTCAGTGTTTCTTTCTTCAGTTCTATTTTCTGAGGTTGCCTTCCCTCCATCACATGTATCCACTGAGCTGTTGCTAGATATGTAAGGCGGAGAGCAGAGGGAGGTATGAGAGGAATGTCATCTTCCCAGATTAGTGTCTCTTCCTGTCATTGACACAAAAGCATGTGAGGAGGAAGGCAGTATGAGTGTGGTGTTTGTACTTTCCTCATTTTATATTCATAATAACCATGGTAAAACTTTTTTTCACTCAAATACATTCTTTCTCATTGAATGTGAGAATTACAGTTTGTGTTTCTGTTTTCTGTGTTGTGACCAGGCCGGCAGTTGTGTGTGCGTGGGTGTGCGTGTGTGTGGGTGTGTGTGGGTGTGGGTGTGTGCGTGTGGGTGTCAGGTGGTAGAATTGATTCTGTCCTGTTTGCTGGAGGAAGCCCAGCCAGCACTGGGACAGTTTGTGAGGCAGAGCTAGATATGAAGCCACCCACTCTGGGTCACATGTGGACGCCATCTTATTCAGCTTTGTATCCATGGGAACACCTGGGAGGTGCACCCCTTTTTCAGATTGGAGTTTGAAATTTCCTTGATGATGCTTGAAGCCCAGTACATTTTTTTTTTTTTTTTTTAATGAAACCAGATATTCACAGATATCACTCAAACTGCAGTGTTCCTGTTTTATGTCAGTCATGGGACCCAAAAATATTTGTTTAAATGTCAAAAAAAAAAAATTCTTCTAATTTAAATGATTCCATACATTTCATTTCTGTATTTCATAGAATTGCCTTTTAATATATGAATTGGATCAAATGCTTTTCTATAACAAGTCTCTCACAATAGCTTTGGGAATTTTGCCTGCAGAAGTAACTAAAAAATGTTCTGTAGGATTGAGAACTGGGCTTTGTGATGGTAAATCCAAAACTAATTTGTTGTTAATTTGTTTGTGAGCTTATTGTCATTGTTCAACTGGAAGACTGATCTAGACCCAATCTTTAACTTCTCGACTGATTTATTCAGACATCGTGAGTTTTGATTTTGCATGTAGCCATTTTTTTAAACTGTCTTCCTATACAACCAGTTTCAGGATAGAAGCCCAGTGACTAAAGGTTGAACAGAAAACAGCAATAAGAATTGTTCAACACGAGAGAAGATCTGTCTTCCATTGTTCTGTTAGGAACTCTGCAAAAAAACTGCAGTCTGATGGCAACTATCTGAATATGGAAAAAAAAAATTAAGATTCTGTTAGGACATAATTCTAACAGTCCAGCGTGGAAGGATCACATCTTTTCAATCTTTATTTTAGCTGAAAGACATTAGTGATGTTTTATATCTTCAATTCATGTTTCTTAACTAATTGATCTTACTCGACTTCGGAGGCTTCTTCAGTATCATAAGCAAATACTAAGCATGCATTCATTGGCAAATGGGATTTTGGAATCTTCCCAGTTCTATGCAAATGACGGGGGAAAAAAGAACCTGAAAATGTATTTGAATTTCTCCACATGAACATAATCTGTTAGCATCAACACACTGTTTCTGTAGTTATGTGAACTAAAAACTGTTGAGTTAGATACATCCCAACACCACACCACGAAGGTACGATTCCCTGCTTTGCTCAGTGGTCGGGGCAAATATAATTAAAGAGACAACAGAAAATGAGGTGTGTCTGTGTGCTGTCTTTAGAGCCATTCAGATTCTTTTTATAAGTGTGTGTTGCAATTATAAAATGACATCAAGTGTGTACAGATGTGCATGAAGCGGACAAACCCCCTTGCTGTATTGTATTCAGTATTCTACTTCTGTGTGTGTGAGAGAGATTAAAGGTAGTGAGTGATGGTAGTTTTAACAGTAGACGGTCTGTGCTTCTGTCTGTGGCTGCAGAACAAAAACTTCCTTGTTGTCTCACCTGACTGACCGTCAGTGTGGAGTGGTAGTGAAGCTGCTGCTGACATCACAGCACCATGGAGCTCTGCTAATGTCGATTGTTTGCATTACATTACATTTTTGTTCATCAAAAGGCTTACTGACATTAGTGAACGCTATAGTGACTATGTGATAACCAAAGGACTAAGGGGGTAAAACAATACTGTTGCATAATGTTCATATTTTTCCAGTCTGATTCCAGTTCAACCAGTTGGTCAGTCAGCATACACCTTAGCCAATTAACACGCAAGTATTTCTAGGGATTTACTTTTTACAAATACACCAACCAAGAAATGCAAATATATGAATTTAAAGAAACTTTTTTTTTTCTTTTTTTTTTACTTTTAAGTGTGAAATTCTAAAGCGTCAATTTTGTTCAGCTCCTAACTTCATGCTTTTTACAGCCAGCTTATGCTGCATGTCTCTTCCAACTTTGTAATACTGGAATGGTATTCTTTACAGAACGTCTCAAGCTCGGTTGTACTGGATGAGAAACTTAGGCGAACATTCATTTTTCAGTCTTCTCACTGATCACCAGTTAAATTGCTGACTGGACTTTGACTGGACCATTGTAGTGCGCTATAAGCTTTGACTGAAGCCCTTCTTTTGTACTTCTGTCCATAAAGTAAATCCTGATCTTATTTAGCTTCATCCATAATTTTTAAGCAGCTTCCTTGAGCATGTGTGACTTCTACCCCCACATACAGCACACAGCGGAGACAAGTTGGTCGAATTTCTGTAATGAGTGTCAACAACAAAAAGCACAGTGAGCCTCCCTATTGGTCCACCAGTTCTGGGTACACAGTAGAGTGCCGAACAAACTATGTGGAATCGACAGTTTCTCCTCCTTTTATAGGTAACCAGTAGGGGGCGCCAAAAACCACTCACCAGAGGACAACTATGAAACCCATTTTAGCAGAATTTAATTTGAACCATTTCAACTATGTTACACATGCTAAACAAAAACATCCCCACAGCATCATGCTTCCACCACCATGGTTCAGTGCAGGGATGTTTTGAGGGTGATGTGCTGTTTACTTTTTGCCACACAATGTGTGTTAAACTGTAAATATCAGCAAACCTCAGTTCATAAACAGAACAACTGCATTTGGACTCCGATTGCTACTTGGATTATTTCGAAGCCAATTTGTTGTACTATGTTTTATTTAGGGATATTAAATAAAACCCTTACAACTCAACAGCACTGTTCAACAGTTATGTTGTTCTGTGTTATTGTGAGTTTTATTGGGTAGATGTGGCTTGGACTGGAAAACGATAAATAAATTAATCAATTTACAATTATGTCCTACTTTGTGTTGGTTTTTCACATAAAATTCTGTCAAATGTATTTGGACTTTTCTTCTTCTTTTTTTCCCAATCAAGTGGATCCCATTTACTTTTCTGCATGCTCTTTGTGAAAATGAAGTTTCAAGGTTTTTTTTACTTCTGTAATTATTCTATTCCGGTGCATCTGCAGCATGGGATATTTGGCATGAAGTCCACAGGTGCAGAGATGATTCTTTTATAAATGTATATCTGGCTATAAGGCTATTGTTTCTATTTGCTCTTTGCAAAATAGCTTTTAAGATGTCATGCAAAGAATGAGGGAAACGGGAAACTTCTCCCTGCGTTGGTGACTGTGTCTCTTCCAGTCGCTGACCATAGCATTCTGCAGTATCACTTCTGCCTGTTGGAGAAGATGATGACATCATGACAGATCTCAGTTATGGTGTGACTCGTGAGGTTTTGATGGGTTTCTGTGGTCAGCCAGCTGCCACAGCCTCTTAGTGACTGGCTGTTATTGTGCTGAAAGCACAAAAGAACACTCCCAGGTGATGAGGTGACCTCTGACCTGCCTTCTCACTTACCAACACATGGCTATGTCTGCAGCAGTATTTAGTAACGACAGGAATATTGAGCATCTTGACATATTTAGGCCTGAGGAGTTTTAGGCTCATGAAAACTTCTGCACTAGCATGAACAGCTGATGCATTTGTTCCCAGCTGATGTTTCTACAGGTGAAATTACATATAATATGTAATCTGTTTGTGCTGTGAGATTCTGGGTTCTCAGAGTCAGTGGAAAACCTCCTTAGCACTGTGCAGCACAGCTAATGTTTAGAATAGTTTTATCTGGGCTTCGCTGCTGACACAGTCTGATAAGGTAAACACACCAGCAACCATATCTTCCTTTGCCACACAGGAGGGGACAGGATGGACTCAATAAATGAAAAACGCGACCCAGTAACTGGAAGACAAACCTCAATTAGACAAATAAAGAATAAAATAAAACCTGAGAGTAGGAACATAAACATGGCAGCTGTAGGTTTACTGGTGCATCTGATGTTTACTGTAGCTAAGACTAAATCTAAGCATCACATGGTTTAGTGCTACAATTGTGAGCAACAAAATGCATTTAACATGTATGTAGTTGTTCCTCGTTGGGGTTTATCAGGATTTCCAATATTGTTTGTTTTATAAATAGCAGAATATTTTTTTCTTTAATTTCAGAGGTATATATAGACTAAAATCACAATGCCTTTTAAGAAACTGGAAAAGCCCAGATGATGTCATGTTTTGTATATTTATGATAGGTTATGTAAAGACATTTGATTTAAATGGAAATAAAGAGAAAACTAGATGTATTTTAAAGCAACAACTTAAACACCAATGTTTTGTTTTTTTTGTTTGCTTGTTTTTTTAAGTGTCAACAGTTTATAGAAGAGTACAGCTTACAGTGATGTGTGTGAAAAGAGGCATTAGTTGTGAAACGTAGAGCAGAGTGGTGTATATAGCATCAAGTTGCTACCGTAAGGACAGGAATTTATCCAAAATGATATCACTGTAGTCAAACCTGGGCATGATTTTCATTTGGACAGGTGTTTTCCTAGCACAGGAAGTGAAAAATGAATGCCTGCGATGGATAAGTCCAAGTTTAGACTCAATATTTGATTGTAACTTATTGATGTGAGAATGAGAGGCAACTGTCCAGTCAAATTCCCAGTAATTTTTATTCAGGAATAATTGTACCATTTGAAGTGGTGATGTTTGAAAGTGTCAGTGACTGTAAAAATCTTGGAAAGAAGACTAAGATTGCAAAAATTATTAAAACTCTCAAAGTTTTTGGGGGATGGGCCATAACGAGTGTCATCTGCATGGAAGTGAATGGACGAGCATAAAGCTACTGTAGATAGTTTTTATATGAACAGAAAATAGAGTAGGTCCTGGAATGAATCCCTCAGATCTCCATGGTGATGGGGAGAGTTTGTGAAATGACAAGTTTCACAAATTCTATCTGAAAGGTCACTTTAAACCATGCAAGTTAGTTAGTACTGTATTTATCCCTGTGTTTGCTCATTTGTTAAATAGCTCTAGTTAGTACATCAAAATTATTCTATGGCGAAAGTCAAAAACAAAAGAACAGCAGGCTATCACTCCTGCTGCTCATTTTGTTTTCTTGGGAATTAACATTAACTTTTCCGTTCATTATGCAACATAAATGAGTGTGCTTCTGTCCATAGACAACCAAGGGGAAAAAAACTATTTTTGGGTCTATGAGCTATAATAACCAACTTATTTTTTCCTGGAGTATTTATTTCCAGTAATAATCTTTAGTCAACAGGTATTTGTTAGAGCTAAAATAACCGCATATTTTCTTTGCAAATGATCTGCAGCAGGATGTTGACCCTGTTCTAAATTCAGAGGCAATTTGAGTTTTCAGTGCCTATTTATCTTAAAAACTGTCATAGTAAACTGCTTTTCTTCCCTTTGCGTTGATCCTTCATCTTTAAATCCATCTGACATTAACAGGCTTTGTGCTACATGGAACACTCCCACCTGAGCCTGAACCTTTTTTTCTTGCACAGATCGCAGCAAACGCCGCAGCAGCTCCAGCACATTGCTAGCAGCTGTGTAAGAGTGCAGCTAATCCACAGCACTCCTTACACGTGACCACTGCTGACAGCCACACTGTCAGATGGGCTCACCAGTTTCTGGCTTGAACCACAAAGTTCATCTGAACTGGAACATTCAAAGTTATTCCACACACAGAAAAATTGAATCCCATTTAATTGTTAGTTTAATGTGATTCATGTGGACACAATTAGAATAAAAAAAGTGAGTCTGTCACGGCTCAGTAATGCATCACTGCAACAGAAGCATGGGGGTCATTTCATCTCCATCGGACACAAGACCAGCTGCTACAAACAGCAAAAACTGAATGACTGAAGTAGATTTTTAGTTTTTGCAACAGGAAATGTATTAAGCTGGTTTTTGTCTGACAGCTGACTAAAATCATCGTATAGTAACAGTTGAGCACTCAGTCAGTTAAACAGAGCGTGATGTTCCCATGTCTGATCTTTACATACCTGCAGTTTCTTTATCCTCATAGATAATATCTATACCAATTTGTGGTCATCTTTTGAACTCAATGTGCTAGTCTAACCCAGACTGGATTAGTGTTCGACCTGCATAATCAATAAATAACTTCCATAGAACCTACCTGACCTGATAAAGTTGTCTGTAACGCTTTCAAAACCTACACGTCATGCCCTGATCTGAAAACATTGAACAGATGAGGAATGGTCACTGACATCAGATAAATGTGATTCTAAGGCTTTGGGACTCCAGTGAACCACAGTGAGAACTGTTATCCACATATGAAGAAAACATTTGAGAGTGTGAAAACCAAAACTACTCCAAGAAAACCCCGGCTCATCCAGGAAGACACAGAAGAATCCAGAATATCTAAACCAGGGTTGCCTCAGTCCAGTCCTCTGAAGCCAACTTTTAGATGCATCTTTACACCAACAGACCTAAATCAAATGGCTGAATTCCCTCATCAACAGTCATTCAGCTCTGAACAGGCCTGATAACAAACCATTGATTTGATTCAGGTGTGTTGGAGCAGGGAAGCGTCTGAAAGTTGCAGGATGGTAGCTCTGGAGGACTGGAGTTGAACTTCCATTATCTAAAGCTCTGCAGGCCTGGCTTGGTGTAATTAAGGTCTGAGTTCATGATTCAACAGTCAAAAAGAGGCTGGACTAAAATGGTATTATTGACATCCGAAATCACTGCTGAGCAAGAAGAATTTAAAACATCATCTCATATTTGAGAAAAAAACATCTTGATGATTGTACTATGGACTAAAGTCATACCATACCATGGTATGGTATGGTATGGACTAAAGAGATAACACTGAAACTTTTTAGGGGCTGAATTTCTGTCAAAGTGTTGAAGCTTTTCAGAAAGAACATCATACATACAGTCAAACAAGGTGGTGGTAGTGTGATGCCATGGGGTTACTTTAGCTCTCTAAGAGTTGGTAAACTTGACGTCATAAAATCTTGATGGCAGTGTTTGTTTTGCCATAGTTGCTATAATCTGTTAAAAAGTTTGACCATAAATGATCTTTTGAAATAGGGTTGGTCAGGAGAGCGTTTTGTGCTAATGAATGAAATCGTCATTTGAAAAATGTTGTTTTTAAATTTGTTTATCTTGGGGGTTTTTTGTTTGTGATCAAAATAAAAGAAATGTGCAACACAGAAATCAGAGGGAACCATTTCATTGTTGTACAACAACAAGCAATAGAAATGAAAAAACAAAACATCACTGTTACATAGAACGACCTCTGGTCGAGAGGGAGGGAGACATACAGCAAGTGTGCAGTTTCATGTACCTGCTGCTTGTTCAGGTGTAGTGAGCATTTTTCTCAACGTCATGCTTGGTTGTAACCCCTATCGAAAATTCTTTTTGCCCTCACAATGCTGGTGGTTACTGGCAGCACTAGTTTTACTGGACCAGTGTTGTATAGTAACGAAGTAAAAATACTTCACTACTTAAGTATATTTTGGAGTACTTCATACTTTCCTCGAGTAAGAAAATTTTTGATAACTTTCACTTTTACTTCACTACATTTCCGAACTTAATTGCATACTTTTACTCCGACACATTTTCAATGTGTGGTTTAGTTACTCGTTACAAAAAAGCGAGAGAGAGAAACGCAAATGTTTTGACCCACCTACTGATTGACTGCAACAAAGTCGGTAGCCGACTTGCCTGGCTTGTTCATCACCACCAATAAGATGCACAGGTTTCGCATCTCCCCACTACGTCAAAAAGTCCAGCAAACAGTCTGATTGGTTTGTGCTCCGTTTGTGTAGGTTTGTGCCGTTAAAATGTTCGTTTGTGCAGCTTTGGTTTCCGAGATATTAAAAATGATTTTTTAGGCCATCCAGAGTTCACCATCCCCGCATTTTGCTCCAAAACAAACCAAAGTGGGCTAGTTCGTTGGTGCTCCGTTTGTGCAGGTTTGTGCCGTTAAAACAAACGCAGCAAAGTTGTTTTCAGTTTGGATTTTGGCTCTTCCAATATCCGGTGTGAGCGGCCCCTAGCTCAAGGTTGATCTGATTCATGAACGCTAATTTGGGCCAACCGTTCTCTAGGTCTCCCCTTCCTCAAGCGCTCGGAGGTTCACTCAGGGAGAGTCAACAAATTTTACATCCAAACTCTCCTGAGAAACTAATGGAAATAGATTTCTTGCCTTGTGACCAACTGACACAAAATTCATGACACAAAATATTGAGTATGAAGTCGTCATACTCAATATTGTCAGTAATTGTAATCTTAAAAAGTATATATTTTGGATGGCGTAAAAAATAATTTTTAATATCTCGGAAACCAAAGCTGCACAAACGAAAATTTAACGGCACAAACGGAGCACTAACCAATCAGACTATTTGCTGGATTTTTTGAGTAGGTGGGTTTCAGCATCACAGAGGTCTGTTTCGCTTCTCCCATTAAACACCAAGTTTATAAAAAAGCTCTCCCTCTTCAGATGCCAATAAGCTGCATTTCCCTCCCAATTCTTTTTTTCTTTTGCATAATGACCAGTTGTGTGCACCTATAGTTTATGAAGTAGAGTAATCGTAACAGATTTTTTTCTTCATGTTGGCCGCATTTTCTGAACTGACTATTTATTTTTCTCATTTTCAGCACTGACCTCACTGAAAGGAAAAACTTAAGGCTTATAGAAACTTTGTATTTTCTGTCCTGGAGGGTTTACTAAGAAGCTGGTTCAGTTGTAAAGCAGGTTAAGTTAACCTTGTGGTTTAGGTAAAGCACCTAATTTTCTTAACTAAATGATGCTGCAGGTTTATCTATTAGCAGGTTTCATTTTGCCTGCACTTGGTTGTGTACATTATTTTAAGTGTATTTGACAAGTTTACCAAAATATAAAAAATGTCATTCAAACTGCATTTGCTTGTTTTACTTTTTACTTTTACTTTTCATTACATTACTTGAGTTCATTCATTTTTACAGTACTTTCTATACTTAAGTACAAGACATTTCAGATACTTTAATACTTTAACTCAAGTAACATTTCAATCAGTGACTTTTACTTTTACCAAAGTCATATTTTGGAGAGGTACCAATACTTTTACTTGACTCCGAGATTTCAGTACTTTATACAACACTGTACTGGACATTTGCTTTCATCTTTCTGAAGATTCAAGAATATGCAGAAATTTGTCATATGTGCATTTTATAAAGGTTTATTACAAAAATGTAAGGGATCAAATTATTAGTTTGGTAAAATTTCTTTATCCAAATGATTGAATAACTAAATGACTCATTCTGAGCTCCACTGAAGCTGATTTTAGTTCACTGTGGCACCATTAAGTGTCCTATGGTGAGTGATCTTCTGTTAAAGATTAATATTAGGCCAACTTTGGCCCTTTATTGTAGAAGATAATGTTGGAAATGATTACATCTTGTACCCAAGTTCTTGTTGTGCACGGCAAACTAAAATGTAAGTCTTTTTACTTCCATCTTCACTCTAAACCAGAAGTCTCCATTTTTAACCATGATAAGTGAAAGTGTAAGTTGACTTGTGACTGGACAGGTTCAACAAGCTTTGAGACATTGTGCTGCTTCTGATTGTAGACAGCAGATTATTGTTCATGCAGGCGTAGGAGATGTTTTTCTTCAAATTCCATAAGAGAAGAATTTACCAATTAATGGTCCCTTTTCACTTGGCTTGTGTGGCTTTAACATGCTCTCAGTAGGACATTTTCAGTCAGTCTCTGGACAGTGGAATGTGATGTAGGATACTGTTCAACCGTGTGTTCCCCCTTCGGAGACCTCTCCCTCTGACATATCTGCTGCTTGTTCAGGTATTAAATTCTTTTTGCCCTCACAATACTGGTGGTTACTGGCAGCACTGGTTTTACTGGAAACTGTGATGATAAAGCTGTTGTGTCAGAAATGAAGATGGAGTCAAAAGCATAGATCCCGTGACTTGGTCTTAAATGTTGAAACCCTTTGGGACCCTGACTGAGACTCTGACCTGTCCAGCATCAAGTCAGGCAGAGAGATGCAGCTGGACGAGCTCAACATATGAACTACTTGGAGCTTTCACCTAAGCAGTGTTGGAAAATAATATCCATAATCAACAAACATATAAAATATAAAACATGGTGGCTTAATTGTTTGTGGCTTAAAATGTCTAAAACATTTTATAATTTCATCACTGAAATTTGCCCCATGTGAAAAATCTGATTTCTTTTTTCTTTTTCTTGTGTGTGTGTTTTCAGAAAACTACCATGTGGGCAGCTCTGACAGGAAGACCGAGTCTGTAGCGAACCTACAGCCACAGCCGTCCCTCAACTCCATTCAGTCAGGTTCTCCAAATGTTTCCAAACGTTCTGGAAACCAGAAGTGGAAGTGGCTGCCCAGTTCAGGACGCAGGATCAGCTCCAGCAAGAAACCACCCAGCACTAAGCAGAAGAAGCCAGGTGGGACTCGGCTCCTTCTGATATCTGTATTCATTCAGACTGATGCACAAACTCTCAGTTGTCTACACGAGGAGATGGGGTGAAGCTGAAAAGTTTCTGTTCTGATGTTTCCAGACAAACATTAACCTGTTAACCTATTAGCTGCTTTTATCAAATTAGAAAAATATGCCCTTCTGTTTTTCCAGAACTTGGTTCTGGAAGAGATGGTGGTGGAAAGGCTAATGAGCGCAGTCAACCAGGAAAGGAGGACAATGAAGAGGTAAGCAGCGAGACCCGAGGCTTGAACCTGCTGTTAAAAAAATATTAGATTTACTGTAAACATTTTAAATTTATGGGGAAACGAAGGTTAAAAACTAATATTAAAAAAAAGTATCCAAATGAAATACAGTAATAATTCCTGTTATCCTGCTTTTGTTCTTCAAAGGTTGTTTTTGTTTTGACTGTTGACTCCAGAGTTTAAAGATAAACACGTGTTCCTGTTGTAAAGCTATATAACTCAGTTTACATTTACATCATGGAAAGTAAATAAAGAAAGTTCCTCTTTTTGTGAGGGAGAGATTATATTTGCTTGACACGTGCACACACACTCACTTGCACACAGAGTTACAGGCTTTTAGTATGTTTCCATGATATGGATATATGGAAAAAATTTAGTTCAGCATCTGTAGAGTCACATTTCGACTCATTGCTGCTCATCAGCCTCTTTGTAGGTCAGCCCCAGAAAAGCTTGAAATAATCAAAGTCTGCGTTAAAACCGAAACACTGAGGGAGGAAAAAAGAAATAGCCCTGGACAAACTTTAAATAATTTCTGTCAGCTGTTCAGCACCAGCTCCTCAAGTCACACAAAAGATGACTTAGCATCTTTTCCATCTTTTTTTAACTTTTCCGGACCCAGTTATAGCTGGTATTTAGGGTCGGTTCTTGATAGTTCAGATTAAAGCTGACATCAGTAAACACAACCACTCCCCCCTGGCTTTAAACTCTGACCTGGGTCACATCAGATCTCAACTTCCTAGTTCACATGCAAACTAAGATGCGGACACATCAGATTTCCCTGTAAACTGACCGACAAACGGGACATCAACAGATCTGTTCCTGCAGCACAGATCCATTGACTTAATGAAGCTACTGTATGCTGATGAAGTTCACTTATTAAAGCATTAGGGCAACAATACTTGAGTTCAATAATTCAGAGTCATATATATACAACTTTACTTTGCTGGTGTGCATTAAAGAATATGTAAAAGTTAACATGCCACACTCTACTGTCCAGATATCATACATCTGCAGAGCTTTGGTAAGGTTAATGAAGACAAGCTGAAAAAAATTCTTTTTTTCATTGCATTGTGATATTAGATTTTTTTTTAAAGAATTTATTTTTTGAAGGGATAGAGCAAAAAGTGTTGACGGCTCTTATTACTAATAATCGATTTCATTAAGTGTATCTTAAATGTGTTATATTTGTTAAAATTTCTAATGAGAGTGAGATTCCATTGCGTAGCAGCTTGTTTTACCAAAAGCAATTTTCCCAAAACGAATAATAATGCTCTTGTCAAGCAGCTTTCACGTAAACTCCACTGGAGCCATCAAAAACCTAAACGGGTCAAATTGTTTTAAGATGCTTTCATGAGCAGCTGCTGCTGTTCTCTTGTTTTTTAAGACCTACATAAATGGCCAGTATCATGTAAAATCAACTTTGTTGAGCTTTACATCTTGTTATAATCATCAAAACATACCTGGAGTGTTGCCTTGGTTCTTTCATGCATTTTTGAGAAATCCTTTAATCGCACAGCTGTGCCAAACACCTGGGTGGACCTAGCCCCGCCTCCAAGTTTCCATCTTGGAGGTGCAGCCAGCCCCCACTCCCACCCCACAAGTTTTTCAGACTAACCAGAAGTAATATGTAAACTCCTAGTGGAACTGTGCAACTGCTGACACTGGTAGAAACATTGTTAAAGGCTTAATAGATTGTGTGATGACCTCCTGAAGGCGGAACTTCAGAAAGAGGAGTTTATAAAGTGACAGAGGACCAATTTCAAGACGTTAAATTATAAAGTCATTTTTCTTTTTAGTTATATTTGATATATACATTTTTATAACAACTGAAGTTAATATAGTTATTGATTGTGCTATAAAATTGTACTATGTAACTGAACAATATATAATACTGCTCCTGTGCTTCTGTGATTTATTTTATCTATTTTTTGTTAGATTTCCAGGGAGAGCAATTTTCTCACATGGTTTAGCTACATGAGCTTCCACCCCTGAGCCATAATGATCTACTGCTGTTCACTAATCAATAAAATGAAGCTCCTTCATTAGCTGTTCCATGTCTCTTGTACAGAGAGTAAGCATCAAGGATGGGAACCCTCCATCGAAGCAGTCTCCTGGGATGCAGAGTGGTGGAGAGGAGGAGCCAGAGCCAGACGATGAGCCCCACCTTCCTCTTCCTCCACCCATGGAGATCATGAAGGACCCCTCAGCTTCAGAAGAAAAGGTACCAGAGAAGGTTTTGGTTTCTCTGAGAGTTTATTCACCTCAGCTTTGAATTCACACCGACCTTTTGTCCAGTAAAATCTTAAACCTCTATTTATTTTTCACAGATTTTACACTATTGTATTTGGAATAAAATATTTCTTCTTCATCTTCATTTACACTCTAATTCTTACATTTCATTATTGACTTAACAAGTGATCACATCTTTTGATGCATCTAAAAAAATCCACATCTGAAGATTTTAAATGTGTGTATACGTAGATTTTCTTTTCAGCTTTGCTTTTCTTCTTTCTTGTTTTCAGTATTGTTGTGATGATTATAACTCTAACTGGGTTCTTATGGTTTTCCTCCTTTCCTTCCAATCTAACCTGCTGCTCCTTCTGTCTTCCTCACAAAGTCTTCATCCTTGCTAACATCTCTGCAGTCGTCCTCTGACGTCCCCAGCGCTGCAGAGCTGGTTAGCGCCATAGAGAAGTTGGTTAAAACCAAGATGGTGAGTCACCAGCTAGAGAACATAATTATCCTCAATCAGAAGTAGAAGAACAAATGTCCACAAAATATCTTGCCATATTTAGTTTTAGACCCATAAAATCAGATAGAATCTGTCGTCAAGCTCACCTCTGGGAGTTGAGGACCTTAAATGTTGACTGTGTTTTTAAGAAAATGTTTTACAGCTATTTAATTGAAGTTGTCCTCAGTTTCTCCTTTCTTTGCTGGTTTGGCTTGTTGAATTTAAAAACGTCTAATCGCATACAGGGTGTTATCAAAGAATACAGAACAATCATTAAAACTCAACTGAAGAACATTATGGACTCATTTAAATCCAGATTAGTGTCCAAAGCCCCAAAAAGCTCTTGGTAGATTTCACTCATCCTCTACACTCACTTCAATCTTCTCCCTTCAGAAAGAAGATCTGGTTTGCTGAACACAGTCTGTGTTTTTGTTGTTGTTGTTGTTTTCAACTATAGATTCACTACAGTTTTGTATTACTGCAGTTCAAGTGATTTTTAGCCCAAGCTTTTATTTACTAATTTTATTTTGTAACATTTATCTTAGATCAATCTTCTTGTCATGTAAAATCTTGTGTGAATGTTGGCCGTCACCACTGTTTGTTGTAAATGAATTGCCCTTTGGAGTCCTCATGTAGTTAACCGATTGATCTCAGAACCAGCCAAAAAGCCAACAACTTTTCTTTATATAGCTTCTCTGTAGACATGAGATGGTGACAATAAATTTTAGTCATAAATATGATAATCACCATAGTTACTTAACTTACATATAATTTAATACTGTTGTATATTACAAAAACTTTGTACACTCTTAAAAAAATCAAAATATGAAAAGGTAAAGGAGCAAACTCATCATAGTATGTTAAGAACATACAGGCATCCTGCTGTCTGACACACAGCAACACTGTGTCTGTCAGCTGGGTGTGAATCAGCCGCCGAGTCCTCTCAGTTTGTTTATATCAGCTTCCACTTTGATTCTGCTGGTCAGTGTAGTTTTGTTTCAGTCTTATGGCAGGCTGAAGTTCTTCATTGGTCTGGGAGCTGAAAACAACCAAAACCCTTCTGTGAACTGCTAGACAGTAGCATGAGCTCTGTTCAAACTCCAGTTTCCAACTGGTTTTCTACCAAAATAACTATGATTGTTGCTGTGATTTTATTTGCTGTCTGTAGTTTGTCAAACTAGCAAAGTTTGCACATTTTAAATGCAATGTGATTCTGTGTTTCATAAGTAAAACATGGCTGCAGTAGCTGCTGAGGGATGTTATGTTTAATCAAGACACAGTGGGTTCTTTTTCTGGAGGACATTTGTTTAAAGTTAGCTGCAAGACTGCTCTTTGTTCAACAGTCAGCTGATAGTGTTGACCTATCAGCTGATTACTGAAGAAATCCCTTTACCACTACTGCCCTCTGCAGTTCGGAAATGTCAACAACCTGACTACGCTGCCAGGATGCAGCAGGATTCTGAACCAGCTGCAGATGTCTGAATGACTACCTGTGTAGACACTGTTGCTGCAATAGTGCGACAAAATATAAACATCTGGACAAGTTTCATCTTGATCCCTTAAACTTAGAAATATTCTTCAGGTTACAGAAGGCTGACTTTGTAGCCATGTGCATGAATAACGTTGTTTGTTTCTTATTCAGACGGTGGAACCATACCCAGGCTTCACCCCTCCATCTCCACCGGAACAACACACACCGGTTCAGACACGGAACTCCGAGCAGGACCAGAAAGCCAAAGCTATGAGACACCGGACGTGAGTACTCAGGCTAACTCTCTTCTACACTGCTGTGATCTGTAGCATCACTGTAGATGACAATGATGTGACTGATGTGTCCACACTGTTGTCTGTGTGTTCAGGTTTGTCCTGAACGAGCTCATTCAGACAGAAAAGGACTACGTCAAAGACCTGGGAATCGTGGTGGAGGTAAGTATTGCATTCCAGGCTTCGGTGAGGCGAAGCAGAACACTGCAGCTTCACCGTCATGTTCTGTCTCTCTGCAGGGATTCATGAAGCGGATAGAAGAGAAGGGCGTTCCAGAGGACATGAAGGGAAAAGAGAAAATAGTATTTGGGAACATTCACCGCATCTATGACTGGCACAGAGAGTAAGTCTCCCAGATGGGGCTGGAAGCATTAATGGGCTGTCTGTATCTGCTGCTGACATTCCTCTGGTGTTACTCAGGTTCTTCGTAGGAGAGCTTGAGAAGTGTGTTGACGACAACGGGCTCCTCCCAGAACTTTTCATCAAGCATGTGAGTAAAAACAGAAAAGAAGGATGTCTAACATTCCTGCGTTGAACTGTGTGAAGACCTCAATGTTTGTGTTGCAGGAGAGAAGACTGCACATGTATGTGGTTTACTGTCAGAATAAACCCAAATCAGAGTACATCGTTGCAGAATATGACAAATTCTTTGACGTATGTAGTCTTTTTTTATTATTATCATTATGTCTTAACATACATGATTCCCTCATGATTTTCAGTTTTTTATTAGTGAGTCATATCTGTCCTTGTTAACATTTTAATTTTTGAACTTGTTCTTGTTCCAGGATCATTTCTGTGTCTGATATATTGTCAGAAGCATTTGACTAAATACCAGATCTCTGTGTTATTAATGTTCTGCTTTTCAGGGGATCCAGCAGGACATTCAGTCTAAACTAACTATCAGTGATTTCCTCATTAAACCCATCCAGAGAATTACTAAATACCAGCTGCTGCTAAAGGTACCAAACACTAAAACAGCACACTACATTTATTTTACACTGTGACCTGGCAAATGTAGCTTTTTCTATTTAATGTCCCAGAGCCTGGAGACACAATGTAAAGAGTATGTAAATGTAATCACAAAATGTGTGTTTGCAACACACACGTTACAAACACAAACTATCTGTTCTCTCTACTTGCAACACACTCTGCGGTCATGCTACAGTTCTAAAATGAAACCCATTTTCTTCCTCTTCATTATCTTTACTCTTTGTGTTTTCCTAATACCTAAAATGTCAATGTCAATGTCAAATGTATTTATATAGCACTTTAAAAACAGGTGTAGAACTGCACCAAAGTGCTGTACAGGAACGACAGTTGCACAAATAGATAAAACAGAATATCAAAAAAAATTGCTTCAATTAAAAGCCAACGAATAAAAATGAGTTTTGAGAAGCGATTTAAAATGATCCAGGGTGCTAGCAGATCTAATCTGAAAAGGCAAATACCTAAAATGCATTGAATTCGGTGGTTTTTCCAGGAGTATCAACACTTTTTCTAAGCACTTTAGCTTGATAAGGGACCTGTTTGAGTCACTGTTAACTGGGTGCTAATGTCTCTTCTTAGGACTACCTGAAGTACAGCTCTAAGGCTGGCATGGACTGTAAGCAAATTGAGGTAAAGCAAATCTATCATGCAGAGAGAGAATACTTTGTGTGTAGGGTCCAGCCTGCATCTATAATGTTGGGTATTTTTCCTGAGATCCCAGGACTGTTTTCTGTCTCTCATGACAGAAAGCTGTGGAATTGATGTCTGAGGTTCCTAAGCTCTGCAACGACATGATGAATCTGGGCCGGCTTCAGGGATACGAGGTGTGTTATCATGCCAACATGTCACTGACTGGAGTCCTTCTGAAACTTCAGCTTTTAAAGCCAGCCTGGTTGTCCCTGCAGGGAAATCTGGCCAATCAGGGAAAACTGCTGCAGCAGGAAACCTTCTTTGTTACGGAGCAAGATGCTGGAGTCTTGTCGCGATCCAAAGAACGCAGAGTCTTCCTCTTTGAGCAGATCGTCATCTTCAGTGAACTGCTTAGGAAAGGCTCATCCACACCTGGCTACCAATTCAAAAAGTGCATTAAGGTGGGCAGAAGATCCTGTCAGATATGCCACTGGCTGATGCCAGAGACGCTCATAGCATTTTATTTATAGATGACTGAACAGCTGTGATGGATAGATTGATAAATGGACAGATATTCATTCTTTAATTCATTCATTCAAATACAAAATGGCTGCTGAATGAGCGGCATAACTGTTGTTACTGGATCCCCCTACAGGTGACCAACCTGGGACTGGAGGAATCTGTCGACAATGATGCCTGCAAATTCGTCATGTTCTGTCGTGGCTCATCAGAGCGTTTCACTCTGCAGGCAGCCAACGTCGACACCAAGCAGGTCTGGGTCCAACACATCCAGAACATCCTGGATGCTCAGAATGACTTTCTGTCAGGTGCGGACACACACACACCAACACACACGTATATGCAAAATATTACTCCTTCAACTAATCCTTAGCAGAGATGCTATTGGTTTCCAGCTGTGTCACATGGATTATCAAGGCATATGACTCAATGTTAACATCTGTACTCATCACATCTGGTTTCAGTTAACATTATCCTTTTATATTAGCTGCTACACTAACAGAAACAGACATGTGGTAGCAGGTTGGGTGGTCCACTGACTGTTCATTATAAATGTGGCATACGAAATGAAACTTCAGTCTATCTGACACACTATCCAGAGCGCCGAATCCTCACACCCCAGAAAGTCTGGCTGAAATGGAACCAACAACGGTGACAACGTGCTTAAAGAGCTAGTTGTCTTTATAAAGAGGATGGGCAAACAAAGACACAACTTGAGCCTGCTTTGTCTCCATTTGTCCCTACAGAGATGAATTCATTGTGGAAAATGGCATCATAATAAAAGACCAGAAAACTATTTTCCAACTCTCTGCACATAGGCTATATCAATATTGTTTGCAAATGGCACCAAGGTGTTGAAGCAGCTAATCACTGAGGAAGAGACATGTTCTACTGCCCCATGTTATCCAGTGGCAGCTCAACAGAAACCATCAACTCTAACCTTTTGTGTGCGTTTGCAGCTCTGCAGTCTCCCATTGTGTACCAGCAGTGTCAAAGCAAAGACAGCGGCTCCTCTCTGATCAGACGGTCCTCATCGTCAGGAAACCGGCCATCTTTATCCTCCCACAGCCGGCCGTCCTCAGCTCTGGGCTTCAGTGAGAAGAGCCCTTTAAAAGTGTCTACCTCCAATGGCAGCTCATCTTGCTTTGAATCCGCTGTAAGTTCCTGCATTCTTGCAGCATGTTTTTTATCCAGGTATTTTTGGTCTACCTTTCATTCTGAAATTTTGAGTAAACACAACACACACTCTGTAAGTCAGCTGACCTAAAAGCAAAGGTTAAAATCTAGGCTGCAGTCCCCAGTTGATATTGGGCTTGTTTATGTAGGTAAATGCACATTTTAGTTCAGCTTGAATGTGAGAAGACATGTTGACTCTGCACTGCTGCGATCCCTAACCTCTCCCCTCCTACCACCCTCAGCACGATGACTGTAACGGCCTCTTCTCCACCATGCGGGTCACTCAGGACTACTCTGCACTCAAAGAGAACGAGATATGCGTCAGCAGAGGAGACGTGGTACAAGTCCTGACCATCAATCAGCAGAACATGTACCTCGTTTTTCGGCCAGCCAACAGCCAGTCACCCGAGGCCGAGGGCTGGTTGCCGGGACACGTCCTGGGCCCGCCTACAAAGTCCATAAAAGACTCTTTCTCTACTTCCTCCTTCCCATCCGCTGTGGCAGATGCCAACAACATCAAGTAAGTCGTCCCCTTTACCCCCAACACCCCAAACCTCCCACCTCCCTGAACCCTCCAGCAGCACTTGTTTGGCAGACAGACGGCTGGACTGGATGAGCGGTGTGGAAGCTCCATCTGCCTGCTTGTGTTTGTGTTTTCCTGAATGGGCTCCTAACTCCTCACTGCCTGTGCCCTCATCTCCTAATCCCTCACCCCTCCTGCTGCTTCCTGTTCTGACAGGACACAGAAGGATTCCCACTGAGTCACTGCTCTACAGAGCACTAAGGTACCCCCCACCACCCTCCTCCCACTCCGCCCAACTCACCTCCAATCTAACTGACTGCCAGTCTGCTGAAGGGAAATCCACTTGTTGTGGCCTGAAAGCGAGCTAAAACACACACTGATCCCACAGGAGTAGACCGGGTAGAACATGTAGCTGACTCTGACCCGGGGGTCCATGTGGAGCTAAAACCAGATGTTTTTTTTTTTTCAGTTCTAACAACCTGCTTCTGATTTTCTGTTGTACTTCTCGTGTTTACTGTTTCTTTGACAGAATAAAACTCACCTGGTCGTCTTCAGGTGGATTCTGTTGTCCGTAGAGGAGAATATTTATTTTGTTGTCTGTGGCAATCTGTATACATTTTGTGTTGATTCTTGTTTTTTTTCTTTCTTGTTAATTATTATTTTATTTCTTAGACAAAGTTGGATTTGTTTCCTGCTTTGTGTTGATTTTGTTCAGTGTACAAAGTTCATACTGTTATATCTAGAACATTCCTGTTTAAGAAAAAAATGCCATTTGCACTATTTATGAAGATAAAACATATGAATGAAGTCAGGCTGTGCAATATGCTTGACTTAACGGCAGCGCTCAGCTTTGTTCTGTCCGTAGTCTGATGAGGATTTTAGATGTTTTTTAAATATGTAAAATAAACCTTTTGGATATAAGCATGAGTTAGAGCAGAAGCGTGAAAGTGGACATGTTTTGTTCTGCTTTAGAATGAAGATGGTATGTAGTTTTTAATATTTGTAAATAAATTACAAGAGAAAACTGAATATCTGCCTGCATTTCTGCACACACGTAAGTACACCATTTGTTAATATGAGAGATCATTTTTAATTTTTGAGCAAAGCACCTGCAGTTCAGTAGACATTATGTAGGTAAAGCATGGTTTTACTGCTTCTACCATTCCTGTGTTCGAAAACCATCGATCCTGGAGGCTGCTGGTCATTTCATCTCTATGTCCTTTCCATCCTTCCATACCTCTCTATCTCTAGGTAATTCTGCACCTGACTTTCTCAAATACTAAATGGAGCTGCCTGCTTTGGGATGTTTCAGGAATCAGTTGCCAGGGAAATATTTGGTATAAACCAAGCCAAATATTTTCAGTTATTTTTAATATTCTACCACTTCAGTAGTTTACTGCAGGGAAATATGGTTTTATAAATCAATATTATCCACCTAGTTTGGTTAGATCAGAGGTTACAATATTTAATGTACACTAAATATAATCTGGGATAAATGAGGGTAAGAATCAGAGTTGAACAATAAGGGTTTGAGTCAGAGTTTTCAGAATCAATAAACTATGATAAAATGCATATTTCCAAAATTGTTTCACAGGTATGAAATGCATGGGGATGAACTGAGCCGCAGCCATCTTGGCTTTATTTCCAGATATAAGTGTGAAGTGTGATCATCTGCACCGTTTACTTCTTTTGTCGTAGTGTTCTTTTTGATTCAGTTTGTTTTTGAGTTGTTACTAACCTCCACGGTTTGACACTCCACATAAGAAACAACCCTCAGACTGAAGCATGAAAAAGTCAGACTGAACCATGGATTGTATTTATTTCACCAAAAACATTTCAATTCTTTAAGACCAAAAAAAATTGCAGTGCATCTCTTTAAAAAAACAACAACAACAACAACAACAAAAAAACACAACTGTTTTTTCCGCTGTCTGTGCTACATTTCACATTTTAAAACCTTGAGATTTAGTTTGATACAGTCTAGCTAATAAAACTGTTATTTCAAGCCACATTACAAATGGATCCAATTAATGTCTGGTTGTAAGGAATCCAGTTCAGTTCAAATTTGATTAGTTGGGTTTCAATCGAATTATAGACTGTCCTGATCACATTGAGTCAATGGCTTTTAAACTTCATCTTTCCTTCTGAGCAAACTTGTGATGACAATGGAAAGGGTCTCTTCCAGCCTGGTCTGTTGGAAGAGACCTCCAGCAGACCAGGCTCTGTATGAACAACAGTATGCCACTGAGAAGTCAAAGAGAGCTATGTCTCCCCAGATCACTCAACATCTGCATCAGGTGTTTTTGATTGAAAGGTAACAAAGATGGCAGATTTCTAAACAGATGCAGCATTCTGGAAGCGTTTTGTGTATTCTGTCCAAGTTCCTGATGGAACAAAACTAAGAGCTTGTTAAACATTCGCTTGGGAAGGTTATATTTATATATATATATATATATATATATATATATATATATATATATATATATATATATATATATATATATATATACATTTTTTTTTTTTTTTTTTTTTTTTTTTTAAATAAAGTAGATAAAAGTAGCCAATGCAGTAACCTCTGGAAAAGCAAGAGTTTTTGTCTGGAGCATGGAGATAGGTTTAAGAAATTCATTGCTCCTTTGCAAATTTTTTTTTTTTTCTCTTTTGTCATACATTTTAACATCACAGATAATTTGAGCAAATCGAAAAGGACATTTTGAATTTATCCTTTGAGGAACTGTTTGTGTTTAGGAACATGGATATCCTGAATACCAGGGCTCCTCAATTCAGGCCACGAGTCCCAGTGTCCTACAACCTTTAGGTGCATCTCTAGTCCAACATACTTGAGATAAATGGCTGAATGACCTTCTCACTATGCACCCATGATCTTCAGAGTCCTGCTGATTGTTGACTCTGACTGGATTTGAGGATCCTGCTGCATAAGGTCATGCCACATTTCCTTTTTGTCTAACATTAGATCGGATTGAACTTTTGCTGTTTTAGCTCAGTCAGGATTACCAATTTTTGTTTGCTAGATGCGAGAATATTTTTACCTAAATTCAGAACTTTTATTCATGTGGGAGAGTCCAGATGATGACAGTCTGAAAGACATTTTCAACATAGATGTTAGATTTTAGCTAATCTGTGGTTCATTTTTATTCAGAGCTTCAGATGTACATCTTGTTACTGACATGGACTGAAAAGTCAAAGAGGATGAATTTCCTCCAACAGCAACATAAAAAGCCAGATTACAGTTTGTAACTGTATGAAGGAACAGAGACGGTCTGGAGACATGCCCTGTCGTCTGACTAAATAAAATTAAAGTGTTTGACTATGATGGCCATTGTTACATCTGGAGGGAAAAGTGGAAGCTTGCAAGCGCCAGGATTGGCACTGGTGCTAATCCCAGAGGGTAAACCAGTCACCGAGTTCATACAGTCCTTTATCTGCCTAGCAACTGCCCAGATGGAATTCTGATGGGATGAAAACTGACTGTGTTCAAAGTATAATGGACATTCCTATGGATATGCCAACATTAAACAAGAACTTGGTTAATTTATAGATAATTAAATAATGGAAATAATTCAGATAAAAAATAAATAAATGGATGCTATAATAACAATTTAATTCACCTTTTTTTTATTTGACACACATGGATGGTCTTGATGATTTTCCATCAACAGTAGAAGCTTAATTTGATTTAAGTGAATATGAAACAACAAATAAATGATTTTCAAATGGTTGCTTAAATACTGCAAGAGGTAAGTTACATGAAGATTCTTTTAATGGACAAAGACCCAGAGTCTTTGTCTGGTCTAACATGATTTCCGACATATTGATTGAAACCTAGAAACAAAAAACCAACCATGTCCTTATATCTAGTTAATATGGCAGAGTTTCCCCAGGGCCTACTGGTACTGAAGCTGTTTACTGAAGGAAAGACTCTAATATCTCCATCAGTTTCCATGTCTGTGCAGTGACCACATGGAGAATATGTGACAGGATCCTTCATACAAATAAAGTATGCCCTAAATTCCTGTTATGTCTTTTAGGCAGAACAAAGTAGATATTTTGGGGGGGGGAAATCTGGAAAAAATACAAAAAAAGATTTTGTTAAATTTTATTTAAATGTTGACAAGTTCATTTTTCTTTCTTTTGTCCTGAAATCCTCCTGTATCTTTAAAAAATCTTCAGTGACACTTTATATGATGGGTTGTGAATAAGATTGCCATGACACCATCATAAACATGACATAACACCTGTCATGAGCATCCATCCATCCATTTTCCGTCACCCTTCTCCCTAACGGGGTCGGGAGTTGCTGGTGTCTATCTCCAGCTGCGTTCCGGGCGAGAGGCGGGGTCACCCTGGACAGGTCGCCAGTCTGTCGCAGGGCCTGTCATGAGCATGAGTAACTTATTCTAAAGACAATTACTCACAGAGAAATGAATCCAGAGCAACAAATAGCTTTAAATGCCTCTGGATTCCACCTGTTCACCTCCATTATTCTAACCTGACAGCTGTTGTTGCATCCACACAGTGGCGGAGCTAGACACTGCTAAGTTACTATGTGATTGGCTGCTTGATGTTTGTCCTTCATGCACTGCACAGGAAGTCTTTGTCATGGAACACTCTACGCGCTAGGAAACGTGCTGAATCCAGGGACAGCTCCTTTCTGGGGTTCAGGAGTCAGGAGAACAGTCTCCTCCGTAAACCCAAAGATGGCGCAGTCTCCCCCCTCCCTCTAGCCCTGCCAAGCCCCAGCCACAAGGCTAAAGTGAGTATAGCTGGCCCGAGGTTCCAGTGGCTGATGTGGCGTGTATGTTCTGTAACTCCTCCAGTCCTTCTGTACATTCAGATGTTTTATGAAACTGATCTTAAATCTGTGATGACATGTCCCAAACACTGAGCTGCCTGCAGCAGGAGTCAGGAGGCCTGTGCTGCCTTATGCAGAGCAGCACATCACCATTATTGTACATTAAGGTGCATTCCTAAGTGTCAATAGCTGTGTTCCCATAAGCCATAAAATTGCACAAATTGAAATAATGAAAATAAAATTGCTTATTGGAAACGTGGCAATTAAAAAAAAAAAAAAAAAAAGGATTTTCAGCTGCAAAGCAATAAAAAAGATGATAGAAAGCAGTAGGAGGATTATGGGATCTGGACAATATGCCTATTGTCCAGATGACTCCATCAGTGCTCTTAGAGTCGGGGTGCTCAAGTCCAGTCCTTGAGAGCTACCATCCTGGAATCAACTCTGCACAGCCTGGTAATGAGCCATTTGTTTGCTCCAGGTGTGTTGGAGCAGGGAAGCATCAGAAAGCTGCAGGATGGTAGCTCTGGAGGACTGGACTTCAGCACGCCTGACTAACAGCATCACACAGTTCATAACAAATTGTGTTATTGAAATATGTTGAATTGAAAGTTCTTAAGTGGTAAAATTGCTGACTGAAATTTCCCCAAAATTGCAGCTCATGCCGCCCCCCATAAGATGCCGCTCTGGGCCTATGTTGCCCATATCAGAAAGCACCACTGTTCACGTGTGATTTTAAATTAATTTCTTATTTTATAGAAAGAGCACAATTGCAAATTTGTGCTTTTTCAATATTAGCAAAATATCGACAAATATTTTTCACATTTATAATGAAAATACAACAAATGTTACAAATGAAAACAAAAATTGAACAATTACTGCAGACTGTAATTTGCTTAAGATGTGTCTTTGTAAGCTACAATAAAACCTGTTTAGTTTGTGATTCTCATGATTTGTATTTTGTTAAATCCAGCACAGAGAGATCTCAGTTTGTCAAATTTTCTGTTCCAACATTATTATTCAATCAAATTTGGCTAAACTCTGATTGCTTGGATGTTCAATCATGTTCCTCTAAGAATAAACTTTTAAGTTTTCTGAAATAGATTTAGTGTCCAGTAAGATGAAGAGACATATTTGCACTGAGCAATCTTCTAAATCTTTACAGGTGAGCTGAAAATTTAATAGTTAAAATTTTTTCCATCCATGTTGGTGAAGTTAAAAACTATCTCAGAAGATCATGTTTATGAAGAGGGTTGAACAAATTTGTAAAGTCTTATGCAACTGCGTTCAAATCTAAGCCCACTTATAAAGAAGAGAATCAGCACTTGAAAATAGTCCCTGAAATGATCACATTGTTGGATAATTATTGTTAATATTTTTATTAACAACATTGGTGAGCAGGTTGAAAAATGCAGAAATGGTTTTGTATGACACAGTGCAACCAGTCTCACACACTTGGAATCCACAGTTAACCTCTTGTGCTTTTGGACAGTGGGAGAAAACAACCTGAGTTCCTGCTTTACCTGCATTGCCGCTGTGTCCTTGGGCAAGACACTTCACCTGAGTATCTTTCTGGTGTTGGTCAGAAAGGTTGATGGTGCAAAATGGCAGCCGTGCTTCTGTCAAAAATAGAGTATATTTTATATGTAGAAATAAATGACAGCATAAACAGAAATGACTTAAAATCGACAAAGAAACTTTACAAGTGAGTGCCATTCATATGTTTAAAAGTTTTTAAATTTAATAATTTTTTACATCTTAATATTTGTTGATTTTTTTTTTTTTATCTTCTGCATTCTTTTTAAACCAGCTCAGCCAAATTACATTTTAATAGGCTCTTTGTCTTCTCCTCAATGTGCTCGGCCTTTTTCTCTTCTGCTCACACAAACCTCTGCCTCCTTTTTCCCTGTTGTTCTTGTCCTGTTTCTCTGCTGTCCACCAGGACCTGCACACCTCTGATGAGTCAGAAAGTGAGGAAGACCTTGACCCAAAGACGGGCATGGAGGTATTTGTTGCCTAACTAGCTTAAATTCTGACGCAGTGCTGTTATACTCCCTTCCCCTAACCTTAGAGATTTCTTCTGTTTCTGTTTTGTTTAAATGTTTCAGAACATTCAACTGATGATTCTCAAGTTATTTTCAGATAAAAATAACCTGAGGAAATACAACAGAAATGTTGAAATTTAGATTTAATCTGTTAAGAGCAAAAACGTATCTAAGCCAGTCTGATCCTAGAAAAAAATCCGATTATTCATCTGTTCCTTGTTAAATTATGAGTTAACTGTGATTGACCACATTTGGGAAGAATGTCATCAGCCACAACCAGGGCTGATCATTGCCAGACCTGTAAAATCAACACATAGGTACATTGGTCATTAACATCCATCAGTCTGAAATGGGTCATAAAACCATTTGTAAGGCTGACTGGAATCAGAGCACCGACTGTGGTGACATTTCCCAACAATGGCCGGGTTTCCAAAATTACTACAAGAACTAATCGACAACCCAACTCATCCATTAACTATAACCTGGTTTCCAACTTTTCATCACTTTCCATTAGTCTTTCTCACTTACAGTTTACTGTTTGTTTGTTCTTTTCTGTTTCCATTGTGTAAAGTACTTTGAATTGCCTTGTTGCTGAAATGTGCTACACAAATAAACTTGTTTAATGTTTGCAACCTAACTGGTATCTTGTTCTTGTTGTTGCTTTCCAGCTTCTTAACCCAAACTTCATCCAGGAAGGTGAGACACAAATGAATTCACATGATCCGATCCGGTGATGTTAAAAAATACCAAGAACAATTTTAAAAGTGTTAAGGGAAACCTCCAACTGGAAACATATAAACACCACCCTCAGGTTAAAAGTTGAATTTGGCAGGTCTTTCATGGAGCTCTTTAATTGCCAAAGTCTAAACAGCTGTTATAAGCTATCACATATAACAGGAGGAGCCACAACAGATATAACGGCTGTAAAACGTTTTCACTCCATTGGATGTTTGAACATTTTATTGGTTTCACAAAGCAATCATGATAAAAACAAACAAACAAACAAAAAAAAACAACACTAATCTTTTCTGCCAAACAATTTAAAAAATCTCTTTAAAAAAAGAAACTGATTTCTAAAAAAAAAAAAAAAAAAAAGACGATTAAGTAAAAATACGTAATTTGAAATAAGTAACTGGATTCATATTTACCCCTTTAAAGAGGCTGAACAGAGGTCCATCTGCTCGGTGCTGGTTCTCTCACCAGAAATGGTCTCTGCCTGTTGTGCACCCTTGGCAAATAACCCCAACCAGCTTTACCCCTGTAAAGCATGGTGGAGGCTGAATCATGCTGTGGGGATGTTTCTTAGCAGAATCCTGGAAGGTTTGTAAAAGTAAAAGGTAAAAAAAACCTCCAAAAAACTAGTTAAACAGACGTGGGTAAAAATTTTTGTACCTGTAACGTATATTTTTGTGCGACTCCAATCAAACAATTTCTGTAAATATTACACATCCTAGAGAAATAAACCGAATGTTGCACAAGGTTACAATAAAAAAAAAACAAAAAAAAAACATTCAATTAAATAAAAACAAAATTATATACACAAAATAGCACCATTGGTGTAGATACAAACAGACTCAGACTATTATTATTTCCATCGAAGCTAAACCTTCTATGAAGCCACTCTATGCCTCAGAGTGGCCTTTGGGTGTCCTGAGGAGGAAACGGCTATGATGTGTTTGCTGTCTGCAGTGGCCCCGGAATTCCTGGTACCTCTATCAGATGTGGTGTGTGCATTTGGGGAGACAGTCGTCCTCTGCTGTAAAGTCTGTGGAAGACCCAAACCCACGGTAACCGTGAAGGGCCCCGACCAGAACCCCGTCACCAGCAACAACCGCTTCACCATTGATATCAGGTAAAACAGACCACAGGTGAAAACAAAAAGCCTTTCTTTTTTAGCTGCAGTCCTCAGCTTTTGTATTTTTTTTTGTTTGTTTGTTGTTGTTTTTTTTTTGCTTCCTCCTTGGTCATTTTTTTGTTTCCTTCTTTTTCTCTCCTTTCTAGGGACACTGGTGACATCCTGATGAAGATCTGCAACTTAATGCCTCAGGATACAGGGATCTACACCTGTGTTGCTGTTAATGATCATGGCTCTGCTTCTTCCTCTGCGTCTATTAAAGTTCAAGGTGCCTTTCTTGTTTTTCACCACTAGATGCCCCCTATGCTTCTGTTGCACCTTCAATGCTTTTCTGTTTCATTGTTTTCACTGAAGGCATCCCAGCAGCCCCAGGGAGGCCTATGGCTCAGGAGGCGAGCAGCACCATGGTGCTGGTCCACTGGCCACCTCCAGCTTCATCTGCTCACTGCGCCATCACCAGTTATGCTGTAGAGTACAGACAGGAAGGTCTGTGGAAACTTTTGAATGAAAATATGCTCTTTGACTATCCAAAAAGACTAAGGACTTCTTCCTCTTCATTCCCATCCCTCCCACCCACAGACTCATTCCTGTGGCAGCAGGCAGCCAGCTGCAGGGAGGAGTGTGTCCAGATCGATAATCTTATTCCTGGAGGTCATTATCAATTCAGAGTCCGGGCCTCCAACCGCTGGGGGGTTGGGCCTCCATCACAACCCTCAAATATGGTCACACTGGGCACCTGCAGTAAGAAGCACAAATTCATACACTCCATTTTATTTTTTTGACTGATTTTGAACTGTGCTATACAAACTTGATTGATTGATTGATTGATTGATTGACTTATTCTTTCACTCATTCATTGGAATGCACCATAGATTCATTCAAGATAAAGTGATGTGAAAGTTCTCAATGAACTTTAATCATGTTAAGTCTTAGAAAGTGTCACTCATTTAACAACTTTGCAGATTTTAACATGATCGCTAGATTATGTTAAAACTTAGTGACTGCTAAGTCACTGTTTCCATTGACCATATATTTGCACAAGTTGGACTTCTGAAAACAAATTTGTTTCATAGAGGCACAACAATTCAAAAAAATACAAGATGATCCATGTCCTTAGACAAATTCTGTTGTCTAAGAGGTGGATTTTCAGTCGTATTAAAATTATGGAAACACTTTTTTCTGCATCACGCTAGTCATGTGATCTGCAACCAGATGTTACTACAAGCAAAACGACAAAGAAAACAACAGGAAGTGGTACTAATTGCGTGAACAAGGTTATTCACATGTGATTTTAATTGCCTTTCTTATTTCATAAAAGCAAAATTGTGTTTTTTCCTATATTAACAGAATACCAAGAACTTTTGCACATCATTAATGGGAACAACTAGAAATGCAGCCCAAAATATCAGAAACATAATAGACATTATTATATCTATTATAAAGTCTATTATGACGTTATAATTGAGAAACATTTATCTAATCTAATCTAAATCTAATCTTAAAGATTTTATATTAGGTTTCAGACAACCTGCTGAAAAAATAATAAAAATTAAATAAATAAAGAATGAAAATGTCTAGAATAAAACATGTTTCTGTTCTGTGTGTCTGCCTCTCCTGCTCAGGCTCTGGGTGTGATGGAACAGGGATTCATTGGAAAGAAAATTGTGAGTCAGTCTTCACTGAGATCAGCGAGATTGGAAGGTAAAGCATCATGCCTCTTGTCAAATCGCCAGCTAACATTCACTGGGAACCAATCTCAGAGTCTTAATGGCAGGTCTCTACTTTTTCACAAGGGGGCGCTTTTCAGTCGTGAGAAAATGTTTGAACAAATCAACAAAGAAAGAGGTAGGACACAACATGTGAGGATTTCTGTTATTTCATACTGCCTAGGTTCTTCCTATGAGTACAGTTATTTAGCTCCAAGACTAACAATAATCTGATGTTTTATATTTTTGTGATAAGAAATATTTATCTCATTCAAATAACCCTGTCTTTGACAACTGTAACACTGTGTGGAAAAAATCAGACATTTAACAACAGCTGGGAAAACTGGTGTTTACTGGTGTTTACAGGAGAACAAAAAAGGACCATGCCCCTCCTGACATGGTGTTTATTTATTCTAGCCCATTATTCTTTTGTTTATTTTTAAGTTTTAATAGTTTTATAAAATGTAGTATTTCATATTTTTATTATAATTTTTCATTTGATCCCCAGTACTTTGAACTTTGTGAATTTACTATTTGTTTTATTTTTTTTACTTGTTTGAGTTTTTCTATATATTTTGCTTCCTCTCGTTCTCCCGCGACCCCCTTCATCTAAAACTTGCTACGAGGTGCTGTACGAGAAGGTTGAAAAAACTGACATGAGTACTTAACAGCTGGATATTTAACAAATGACTTGCTGTATGGTTTTGCCTGGACTTTCACAGTGAGCGTCTTTTAATTGAGAAACGTTTTTTTTCTGTCCAGGTTGCCGTTAAGTTTGTGAATAAGAAGATGCAAAAGAAAGAGCAGGTAGCTCATGAAGCAGACATTCTCCGTCATGTCCAGAATCACCAGCTGGTGGCGCTGCTGGACACTTATGAGTCTCCTACCTCTCTGATGCTCATCCTGGAGCTGTGAGTTTTGTGGCACTTTCCAGACAACACTAAAGTTATTTTAACTTTAGTGTGTACCAGCTTTGGTATTCTGCTAGACACTGATTGTTTAGCAGAAATATTTAGTGGTTTTATGTTTAGGTTTGGGCATCTTAGCTAAAATGGCATTTTTTTTTGTCTGATATTACATGTATAAGGCTAGAAGATGGACGTTTGCTTGAGTATCTTGTTGCCCACGATGAGCTGATGGAAGAGAAAGTAGCATTTTTTATCAAAGAAACTTTGGAGGCTCTCCAGCACCTTCATACCTGCAGAGTGGCACATCTGGATCTCAAGGTGATAACTTATAGTATGGGGAAAACAAAAAAAAGTTTTATTGTCATTTCGGGCTGATTTTTATCTCTCCCTGTTGTAGCCAGAGAACATCATGGTGGACCTTAGAGCTCCGGCTCCATCTGTCAAGCTTATCGACCTCGGTGACGCTGTCCAGCTCTCTGCCAGCCGCCAATATGTCCACCTCTTACTTGGAAACCCAGAGTTTGCAGCCCCTGAGCTCATCCGAGGTACGCCAGTTTCTGTTTCGACAGACGTGTGGAGCATGGGCGTGCTGGCCTACGTGATGCTCAGTGGCGTATCCCCCTTTCTGGATGAGTCACCAGAGGAAACATGTGTTAACATTTGCCGCCTGGACTTCTGTTTCCCGGATGAATACTTCCATCATGTAAGTCAGGCAGCCAGGGATTTTGTGACTTCAGTGCTGCAGGAGGATCCCAGAAAGAGGCCTAGTGCCACTTCATGTTTACAACACCCGTGGGTGGGCCGGGGGGGCGCTCAAGGAGGTGAGTACTCCAAGATGCCCCTGGACAGGTTGAGGTTGGCCACATTCATCGATCGAAGAAGACAGTTACACGATGTCCGTCCCATCACCAACATCAAAGGTTTGGTGAGCAGCACTATGGGCAACACACTGTGATGGAGAGACCATGAACAGTTAGTCCATCTGTGAACACCAACACTGAAAAGTCTTTACTATTTTACTGTTTTATTAGTAAAAAAAACCTTCCCATTTGATCCAGCTTATAATCTTCTTGAATCTGGGTGGGTCACTGTTTGTAAAACTATTTGTGGCTCAGAACAGTTATTTATTCCACAACTTGTTAATTTATTTTTTTGTATGTATGCTTTAAAATACATCCACTATAACCCAAAGAAATCATCTCAGCCATGTAGAAAGACATGAAAACACTCTGGAACCAGTGAACAGAATCCATCACTTCTTAGCCACAATGTTCATATTTGCACCAATATTTACTGGCTGTATTTATAGAAGAGAAGCTAACCTTATTTTTTATGTAAATTGTTCATGTCTTACAGAAACTTTGACAAGCCAACAACCATCCTGCACTTTCATCCATTTCTCTGGCAAAGACGTGAACAAAAAATAATAAAAAAAATGTAGTGGCATAATCTCACAATGAACAATTATTATATATCATTATATTAATCAAATTTGGTGAAATTTAGCAATAATAATTTTTTGTATTATCTTGTTGGAAGTTCCAATGATGACCCTTTTATATTTCCTTACTTTGCAGGCACTGGCAAATGGTTATTACATTTCAAAGAGGTAATGATACCATGCTCTTCAACAAGGATTCCAGAGCCTGTGGAGGACAACAGGCCCACAGCATCATAGAGCCTCTGCTATGCTAGTCATTCTTTGCTTTATTGCAAACCTTTTTGGAGTGAATTTGTCCAAAAGTGCCATCTTGGAGTCCTCTGACTAAAAGACAGGATTCCATTTAAAGCCCATGTAGAGTTTCAACATGACTGTGATGATAAGATGGACAAACATCTTTCTGACATAACTTCCAAACACTTGCTGTTAAAGAATCTTGCGGTCCACAAGATCAATACTAGGAATAAATTTTATATCCAAATTCAATATGGCAGTCAAAAAGAGATATCTTTTGGAGTCTGTACTTTTCCTAAATGTTGTAACACAGTTTATCTAAAAGGTGAACAATGCTGAGTTCTTAGTAGCTCTGTTACCGGTGTGTAGTACTTGTTCATCAGAGCACACTGTTGATCGAGAAAACACAGGAACCAGAACTCTGGAAAGCAGAGCTCATTGTCAAACATTACTTTTGGAAATGTTTTTGAATTTTTTCGATGTGCTTCAGTTGAATTTGTTAAAGCTCACTGTTATTTATATATATATATATTTATATATATATATATTTGACAGAATGGATGTAAATGTTAACTAAGATCCAACCTCCAAACTTACTGCACCCCAGATTTCTTCATTCATTCTTTGAGAATGAATGAGGAGAAGAGTGAATCAGTGTTATTTTCCTGTCAGATAGTACATCTTCATCACCTGGACTCTTTGTAAATGTCCCTTTTCTGTACTAAAAACTTATGAATTGATTTTCACAGGCTGACCATTGTAATGCACATGTTTATTTTGTCATAATTATTTGACTTGAATGACAGCAGGTCCAGCAGAAACGCCGGATCTCCATTGATCCCCAATATGGCAATATGCACGACTACTACAGTTAGATTCACAGTTGATACAGTGGGCGACTGTGGTTGTGTGGCAGAGTTGTCGTCTTGCAATCGGAAGGTTGTAGGTTCGATTCCAGCTTTCTCCTGCCACATGTCAATGTGCCTCTGGGCAAGGCACTTAACCCCAAATTGCCTACCGATCTGCGTATCGGTGTGTGAATGGGTGAATGTGACTCTAGTGTAAAGCGCTTTGAGTGGTCAAAATGACTGGAAAAGCGCTATATAAGTTCAGTCCATTTATCATTTTGTACCAGTGTAAAACTGCACCTTCAAGTGTAGTTTTGAATGTGAAGGTCTTGTTCTGTTTGAGACTGTGTAAAGATAACAAAGACCACTTGTTCTCCCAAACAGTCAATGCTCAGCTGCTGAGGTTGGGGCCTTAACTGTTGGATCATCAACCAAACAAATGCAGCAAAAGGAAACATGACACCTCTGTTCATATTACTGTTTAAGGAGATATTTGTGTAGAATCAGGGCATGTAGTTTACAGAACAGCAAAACAATCAGGGATCATCTGCATATAAAACCACCTGGGATGTCTTTGAAATCAGATTGTAAATGTGTCTGTTTCAGGAAGTTCATGTAATCCAGTAAATATGTAGAAAGGTGAGCTCCATTGTCACACCTACAGTATTTAGTTGGACATTTCCAGCCTGACCCAGCCACTGTGGCAAACATCCTGCCTGGATTTGTGATGATGTCACTGCTTGGCTGATCTTGAAGACAGATGTTTACTTTTCTGTTCCAATTTAATAATGAATGTATAAATTAGAGAATGTGTTCTGTAAGGATTGTGCTGTCATAGACCAGTGTCCCTACATCAGCAGCCTTAGGAAGTGTTCACTGTGCTGCAGTTAAAGGCCAGGCTGATGAAGTAGCTGTCGGATAGCAACCATCAGAAAGCTGTATTGATAACCATCTGTGTTTATTTGTACAGCTGTAATAAAACCTGCTCAGGTTTCTGAAAACACTGGCAGCCAAATCTGTTTAGCACTGTTTCTCACTCAGTAGAGAATCTGCTGGTGATATGATGTTATAATCTCCATTTTTTAGTCATTGCCCAAAACAATCCAATGACACTGAAACTTGCAAGCTGCAACAAAAGAAGCTCACACCTTCCGGTTGATTTTAACCAGTTGCCCCAAAAACCTGGTCTTCAGGGCCCGCTGTCCTGCATGTCTAAGATATTTCACCATTCCAGCACAGCTGATTTAAATAACTGCATCCCCTCTTCAGCTGCTGCTGAAGCCTGTTAATCAGCCACTTCGTTTGAGCCAGGCGTGCAGCAGCAGGGGAACAGCTACACCTGAGGATCAGGGACCAGGGGATCGCTGGTTTAAAGAGCGCCGTTGACCAGGGATCCAGTCACAGAGAAAAGTCTTAGTAAAAAGAAAAAAACACCTTTTGTCACGGCCAGCATTAAGTGTGTGGGATTCACCAGAGTAGTGATATACTCTACTAATACATTCCAACCATCAATTCAAATAAATAAATCAACATCATAATGTGTCAAATATCCATAAGAAGGATCAATTCTGTTTTTCCAGCTAAACAAAATCTAAAAAAAAAAAAAAAGCAAGGAGATTCTGTTGTACTCACATTAAAGAAACAAGAACATCACAAGACAACTGAATCACTGCTCCAGTCTTTTACTTTCAGTCTTTACTGGAAGTGAGAAAGCCGGTTGACTAAACATCAGCTCAACTTCTTTAGAAAACCAAACTAGTGACGACTCCACAATCCCACAATGCATCTTTCATGACTTGTTATGCCATGCAGGACTGTGCTGGTTGAGCTTTGTTAAATGTTGTGTTCATACTGAGCTTCGTAGAGAACCATGCAGATGCTTTATGCCGCGATGTGATGCACCATATTCTGTACAGGCTTCCTGTTGCAAACAATCTGCTGGGTTGTTACTGTTTATGAATAAACAATCTGCCTGTTTGTATGTATTCATACATGTCTGTTGTATTTCATTGTCCAAATGATGCTTTAAAACTGCTTGAATGTTTTTCCACCAGGTGGCACTATAACTCTTTACATCTTTAAGTTTAAGCGAGCAATATCAAAAAAGATGAATGTGCTAATGTCAAGACTGTCTTTTTTTACATCTTGGAAATACTTTCAGCTAAATTAATTGTGTCTCCATTTTAAGTCCAAAGTTAACATTCAAAAGTGTTTTCTGTTGTTCTTCTAGTACCTAGTGGGGATTATGATTATTAGTAGCAGTGATATTACATTTGTATGACTTGTCTGAAAGTACAGTATGCTGATCAGTATAATAAATAGTCAATAAGCCCTATTAAATTTGCAAGAATTCTGCTAAGGAATGATAAAACCTGTTTCTGCTTTCAGTGTTACATCTCCCCCTGAAGTACACAAGCTACACCAATTCAAATTACAAACTCATCTTGGGTTAGGTCTGTTAGAATCGTCCTTTCTTTCCGATTTACTAAACTCCACAGTAACGAGAGAATGAATGTCAGAGATGTATCTATTAATATCTTCAAAATCAAAAGCTTTCATACAGAAAGATTAAAGCAAAGTCCAGACGATAATCTTGTGGCTTTGGGAACCTCTACATATGAATATCTTTTTATCTGAAATGTGCAGACTGAGCCCAGAACAAAAGCCAAAGACTTTTTTTTTCTGGTGAAGACTCTGGATATGATAGTGCCATTGAAAGGTCACTCAGAGATGAGGAAGTTTTTTTCTCCAAAAGAACTGTAAAAAAATCAGACTGCAATTTAAAAATACAAACAGGGGAAAAGATCTTGAATTCTGGAGTCACGTCCTTTTCTCCATCTCACTTTTTTTGGTAGAAAAAGGAAACACTTAGAATGGTAGCATCATGTTGTTGGGCTGTTTTGCTGCAGGAAGAAACATAAAACACATGACTCATGAGGAAAGAATGTGATGTGGAAATACTGAGGCAACATCTAAAGACATAAGCCAGGAAGGTGAAGCTCGGGCACTGATTGGTCTTCCAAACAGACTGTAACTGTAAGCTTACAGTCAAAGTGGTTACAAAGTGATTTAAGGACAACAAAGTGAATGTTGTCCTTAACATCGACAACATTGTCAATGTTAAGGACAACACATTGTATGTCCATCACCTGAGGGATTGCACATTTACCAAGATGAGAAAAGTAAGAAGGATCAGACCAAAGCATTGTCTCGTCAGCCAAAGTCTTAGTCCTGCCCATCTTCCCCTCTTTCTTTTACTTAGCACCTTTACTATTCTTTGCATTGTTAAAGTGACCTCGCAATATTTGTGTTCCTTTTAATCCTAAGTATTAAACAGGATTTTAAGCTCAGTTAATTATTGAAAGTAGTTTAAAAAGTTTGTAAGGTAACCCAGCAGTTTGCATGGAGTCATTGACTTGCAGCAGTCTCTCTTCCTGAACCAGCAGGTAGCCACAATCGCTTTCATTGTGTCATTGACTTCTTTGCAATCCCTCACACTGGAGAGGGATTGCAACAGTGGAGAGGAAAAAACCTCTTTAACAGGAAAAATCACCCAGCAGAATCAGAACCTGGATCAGTTCAAGCAGTCACTGTCACAACTGAATGGAGGTTTGAAGAGACAGAGTGGATATAAACAAAGAAGCAGATGAACTGATGTAGGATTATTTTTGATGTTCATAAAATAAAAAAAAAGATAATAGTTGGAGAGGGAGAACAATTAGCTGATGGCAGCATTATCAATCATAACAACTACACAAAAGCAGAAACCCAATCTACAGGACATTTCAGCTTGAATTCATTTTTATTGCAGTCACCTAAAACCAGTTTATCTGCCATTGAAAGTTTTAAAATGTATTTATAGTTAAGTTAAATTGATCTAAATGTCCATCAGGGTCTCAGGGTGTTGCAGCCATTATCACTACGGAGATGGCAAAATATGAGTGAAATATGAGACGTTGAAAAATAGTTGAAAGTGGTTGATCACCTACATATCATATTGAATCAACGTTAAGGTCTCAACCATAATGGTCACTAACTCCAAATGCAAAGAGTCCAGTGTTTGTATGTGTTCCCTTTGTGCTCATGTCGCATGTACAAACCCCCAGATACGGGGGGATTTTCCCCCAGACCCAGACTGCTCCCCATTCTGAACCCCTGTGCTAACTGCTTTCTGCTAATTCAACTTGGACCCCCAAAGGTAGCATGGAATCTGTTGTGATAAAGGGATCAGAGTTAGGCTGTAGAGATGAATGAAAAACAAATGGAACTCAATTCAAAGTCTTTGTGAAGATAGAAAGACAATGTGTGTGTAAGTTCCTGCATATGAGAGTATTTCATTTATCTTAGCTGATGTAACTCTGTTTCAATTTGCCAAAAAGTGTCAATAAAAAACAAACAACACACACACACCTGGTTGTACATTTGAGGAGACTGTTGATGATTACGAGGACATGCGGTTACACAGCAGGGAGACTGTTTGATCAACATGTGCACACATGTTCCTTTCTTTAACCACATTCAGACTCTTGTTAGGTCATATGAAGAGGAAGTCATAAAACTCATCTGTCCCCGGTAACAGATTCATTGCATTTCACCTGGCTCTAATCCACACATCATGTCCTAATTTTCTACAGGATTTAGTACTGAGTGTTCAGTTAGTTATTCAGTTAGTTAGTGTCTTCTGGTAATTGTGATATAATAGTAACATTATATATTACTATTTCACTGTATTTTCACAAAAAAAAAAAAACTGATGAATTTTTGTTTTTAATTACACTTTTATTCGCAGTATTTTATGACCATTAAGGCCACAAATAAGGACAGTCGTAAGGTAACTCTGAGTATCTTTAAAACATCTGCGCATTTCTACCCAAAATAATTTGATGTGCAATTATTCTGGCCCTTTGCAAAAACAAAAAATGTATGCAGATTCCCTCTATAAGAATGCTTTAATGCTTTAATACCTTAAGAAACAAAGTTGTACCAAGCCATATGGCTGCAACCAGTCAGAAAATTCTACTGCCTAAATGGCCTCCTCTCCACTGACCAGAGAGGCCTCTAGTGAGAAGGTTTTTGGCAAAATAATGCAGAACTAAAATTACACAAAATCATACAAAAACATGTAGTTTAAATAACCTATTTAGACAGTTTATCAGCAAAAAATAAAAAAGTTGATGTGGGGGCGAGTTTTAAAATCTAATCCATTTGGTTTCAAACATTGAGGTTTCAGCTGATGTAGTTGAAAATTTTCATCTTGCTGATTTATTGTTGACTGGAGATTGTCAGCAGCCCCTTCCCCTTTGCAAACTTGCAAGTGAAAGCAGATGGATAGTTGTATAGCGTTGATTGTTTGAAGTCTAAATACAAAAAATTCAGAGTAGTACAACATTTTGTGGCCGAAGGAGTTCGCCATGCAATGGTGGATCGCCAGTTAGAGTCCCGGTCCACATTTTTTGTGTCCCTTGTCAAGACACTTTACCCACCCTGCCTCCTGGTGCTGGTCAGAAGGGCCACTGGTGCAACAATGCAGCTTCACTTCTGTCAGCCTGCCTAGGGCAGCTATGGCTACAGTCCAGTAGCTTAGTCTCATCAGCGCATGAATGATCCCTTTAAGATTTCAATTTGAGATATAAAGGGCATTGTAAATAAAACTGATCATTACGATCATTTTATTATCATACAACAATGAGGTGGATGAGAGATATTTATTCCCAGAGTTCACCTCTGAGGTGAATGGGCTGCAGCACACATTATACAATGTGGCCGGACCACTGGACCAGTGAGCCCATCAGGGCTGAGCACATACATCACTCCCTGCATGTGGCATCCACATGAAATCAAACTATGATGAGTTCACTTCCTTTCCAAGTGCAGACAGACACTCATCAAATAAACAGCTTCTAACAGCTGTTTATTTGATGAGGTGTTCTTCTGTTGAGATTGTATGGGACCTAAAAAAAATAGCAAACAGTTTGGTATTCTTCAATCCTGTTTGGTTAGACCGGCAATGTTAAATGATTTTGTGACATCTGTTACTCCCAAAGTGTGTTACTCACAGTTACCCCATAAGCTAAGTGACTCAGTGGAATTATATTTTTTTCTAAGAATAAACTAAAATAACTGAATCGGAACTAAGATTGAAATGGTAACTCACTGATACAAAAAGCAAAAATGTCTTAAAAATAAGTTAATAAGTAACCACTGACAGACTTGAGAGTTTTAAATAAAGCCAACTGACTACTCTTATCTTGAAGATGTTTGCCGGTCATCCAAGAGGATGCTTGAGTTTTATATATTCAGGTGAAACTATCAGGCATATAAATTGTAATCAGGAACAATCATCTATTAGTCCGCTGATAGACACCTATCAGTGAGCTGTGGAGCAAAGGAAGTTTGACTGGGGGTAGAAGAGGTGCATACTGAGCTTGTTCCTGAACTAAACCCATGTCAGAATGAGTTCAGCCATCGGCTCCATCCAGATGTTATTTATTACTGAAGCTTGTGATTTTCTTCATCCATGGCACCTATAGCAACGTGCCTCTCAGATCTGACCATCATAGTTTATTCAAAGAAGAGAGAGAAAGAGGATGTCATTAAATGAGATAAATGATGAAGGTTGCTCTTCATCAGAGGAATCTATTGCCAAGGAAAATGGAGACTAGATTTTGGGAGTCTGTGTCACCAGGTGAACTATTTAATGATCTACATTAAGCAAAGCATGGGGTAGAACTAATAGAACAAAAGACACATTACTTTAAATAATCAAGTTCCTGTTTAATTAAATTTGAATGTTTCTGAGATTAAACTGGTTGAATTTGATGGTGCAGATTTTCATCTGACAAACATTAAGTACAGAGAAATACTGGGTAACTTACCTTTATGCACAAATCTTAATGGTTTTCACTTCTTCTGAGAAGCTGCAACAAGATCTTTTTTTTATGAATGTGTGTGTGTTTTTTCCCCGTCTTACGCTGCTACCCCTAGTAACCCAACCCCAGATAAGCAGAAGAAGATGGATGGATGGATGGATGGATGGATGGATGGATGGATGGATGGATGGATGGATGGATGGATGGATGGATGGATGGATGGATGTTTTTTGCATATTTGCTAAATATATCACTATGTTCAAACAGTATAAAATGAGACAGATAATCTGTGAATTTGTTTATAGTATGTAGTCCTACAGCCATCTGCAGAAATGTTCCCCTCTGCAGGTCAGAGACAACCAATCAGAGCCAGGAGGAAGGTTTTAGTACTGCCAACCAGGCTCATGTCCTTGCTGCTCACACCTCTGATTGTAGAAGTTATCAACTGTCTATCATGATTTTAAAGGGCTAGTAACATAGAACATGGAATAAAAAAGACATAAAAATATGAGGACAAATAGATGGGGGTAAAGAGTGCATGAGAGCAACAGACAAAATGTTATCCATGACTCCCGACTATGTCTAATTATTAACCATCTCCATGTAGCCTCCCCACTGAATCCAAGTTAACACATTAACTCATGTTCACAAAAAATTATGCTAAACCAAACACACATTTCTGACTGGCTTGAATCAAATATAAAAGATTACTGCTGTGTGACCTGCCACACTGCGGATCACAGAGCAGTAAATAGAATTATGCTCGCCGTAAAAATTGGAATGTTGAAGAAAAAGAGAAGCTGACAGTGATGCAAAGGAGATGAGTCTATAATGTAGAAACTTGCAGGAGACATGGGAAAATGAATAGCTTGATGGTCTATGTGCAGTCTGTAACCCAGGGCAACATGCATTATATAGTATAAGATGAATTAAGCAATACAATATTTATGTAGATGTATGCTCGCTTGAGAAGTTCCATGCAGAGAGAATTTTCACTAAATTTTTATCTAATCTTAAGTATGTTTCAGTTGACAAATAGTGTGAGACAGACTTGCTTTTAGAATAGAGCTACTACTGTGTAATACATCAGAGAAAAGCATAGCAATTGCTGGTTTTAGTCTGAATAAATGTCAACAATATTTCTATTTTCTTCCTTTCCCATTCAGGTGTGCCGGTCTTCTCCGAGGTTAAACGTTTGTGTAGTTCCCCAGGACATACTTTTCGATAACACGACCACTAACAACATCCGCAACAGCCGAGTGGCTGCCAGCAACCAGGCAGAGCAGAGAGATGCCATGGCTGCAGACAAGCCCAGCAGGACACTGGAACCGCTGCAGGATCAGGCTCTAACCTGTGGATAGGATGTTCAACAAGAGAGGCTACTATGAAATAATGTTTCAGAAATGGAAATGAATTATTTATTCTATTTCACTCAGGTATGTTGAAATCTAGAGTTAGTTAGGTGGCAGCAGACATGTGTTGTGCCACTAAAAATACAGAAGCACAAAAAACCAAGGTTGGCAGTAATGTAAAGCTCACCATTGGACCCTGTCTCTTACTCCCCCGGGATCTTAGCACGATGCTCCTGAGGAGCACAACAAATGTTATGGTTAGACAGCGAGAAAACGCCATGGGGCGGGGTGATAGGTTGACAGGGTGATGGGATCATGGGGTCATGGGGTGATGGGGTGACGGAGTGACGGTCTTTACAAAACCACAAAAAAAGAAGAAAAAATTACAAGAAAGTCTGACTCCTTAGAAACAGATTTATAGATAGGTAGAATGATTTTTAATGTCTAATATATCACCAAATGTGAAAAGTGTGCTGTTGCTAAAATTGACTAAGTATGATGATCTAAAAATAACATAGCTGTGCATTTTGCTGAAATCACTATTCTAATGCCTCATGTACTTGTAGAAAACAGAAACTCTGCAAAACCTTTTGAAATCATGCTGATTCAGCAAAGCTGCAGCTGCAGCTGGTCTTTTCAATTCCAGCCAGAGGATCTTCTTGATGTTCCACATGCAACAACCATGACGTCAGTCAAAGGTGACTCCTCTAGTTTAGTATGAGCTGCCATTCCACTCGGAACTACATGTACTTGTAGAACTGTGGCCTCTCCCTTTAAAGCTGTTGCTCTAAACTCAAATCCAGTGTGAGTCCTGTTAATGAAACATATTAAAAATAAAGTTTAGTCTGTGTTACTGTTATGGCAGTTTCCCAAGCCTTTACTTCAAGATGTGGCAGGTTACCTCATATGATTTGTGGAGGCAGCACTTGAAACAATGTTACCCAAGGCACTTTAAAACAGTGATGGGGTGATTTTAAATTCATTGTATTGAAAAGAATTTGTTACCACAAATTCAAGCTGCCTCTGAAGATGGCAGCATGATTCCATGTCGCTGTTTTAAGTGAGTTATAAGGTTAGCTGTGCTTCCAGTGTATTCCAGTGTATATACTGTAGATTTTCAGTGTGGCGGTGAACATATTGGTTCTGCTTGCTCCGCCATGTTTGCCATTTGTTGTGGTCACGGACCTGCACCTATACCTTCTTCTTCTTGTGCTGTTGTTATCCAGTTGGCGGACCAAGTAAAGCCCACACTATTTTGTAGTCTATACTAAATGCTGTTTTTAAACAGAGATTTGATCCAAGCAGAGACAAGTTTTGAGTGCAAAGAGAAAGGTTTGAGAAAACAGTGAATATTTGAAAGAGAGTAGAAGTTTTGAGTACAGCATTCCAAATTTTGAGAAAAGACACAAAATTCTACTTTGAAACTGAAAATGTAAGCAAAAGTATTAAAAGTTTTGAGAACAAAAGACATGAAATCCTGCTTTCATTCTGAAAATTTGTGCTCTTGAAATATGGCAGAAAGATTCCACCATAAACCAAGCCATAGAGGTGTCCAACACATACCATGGGACATTTGGAGGTAGGGCTCAAAGCCCCCACCTGTTTAGGAGATGTTACCCTGCCACATGCTGTGCAAGAATGAGAATTATGTTATCTGTTAATAATGAATTTATTTAGCTGTTTTGCACTAAAGCATGTTTTTATCAAAAGGAGATGTACTGTGTCCAATGTACTGGGCCGCTAAATCACAAGAATGTGTTCTTGTGATTTAGTAAATTATCCTGGCCTGAAAAGTCAGGAAGGAATTCAGATTGAAAATATATGGAGTAACATTTGCAAAAACCAATTAAACAGTCAACTCTTGAAACGCTCCAGCTTTAGATGATTCCAGGAAACCTTCAGTGGACTCTAAAATGAAGCTAGCCATGAAACCTTTGTCCATAAAGAACTGAGGACTGGTTGAGAACTCCACACACATATACACCATACAGGCTCTAGTATAAATACACTGTTCTTTGTAAGTTGTGTGAACTTGTGCAAAATGCAGGTGTGCTAAGAACCCTCCAATGCTGGCCGGAAGAAAGCAGACATAAACTGACTCTGGTGTGGTGATTTGTTTTTGTTATTTCCCACTGTTTCACTCTCCAACAATGTCTCACAGGTTCTTGGAAACAAAATCACTTTGGAATTGAGCCGAGCGAAGCCAAATGGAGTGGAGCACAGTGGAGCAGAGCAGCCAAAGTAGAGCCAGTGGAAACTCGAGAGAAGATCCTACTGACTATGACTTATTCAGGTCTTATAATTTTAATCATAAAAGCATCAATAATATTTTTCTCCAGAGCTCATATTGATTGCTGGAATATTATCTCTGTGTTGCTATATGAAATAGAACATGTCTCTTAAAGGTATGACAACATAAAAAAGTTTAGTCAGCTTGTGGCAGTAAAGGTAGTTTGCTGAAACATAATTCCACAGTTTGCAACTGTTCTGCAATCAGTGGTGCCCTACACATGCACAGCTCATGTTGTGTCAGTAGTTGGAGGAACAATCTGATGTGTGGTTTACTCGTTATAATTTTTAAATGTTAGCCACCAGAAGTGCTAGCGGTCATTGGGCGAGAGGTGGGGTACACACTGGTCAGGTCGGTAGTCGCACAAACAAGCACAGATTGGTAGCAATATGTATTGTTCTTCCAAAAATGTCCACTGCCATTAAAAAGGATACTAAGCATGATTTAGTAGAGATAGCATCTACCTTTGTTCATCTTGCAACAAGTCATGACAAACTTGTTTAGTTATAGAATCTTCCTCTGTCTGGAAGGTTTTAATCCACATGGATTCATGATATTGTAAATGCTCTGTGACAATCTAGCTTTGTTAAGGAACTTGGGCACCAGCTTTTGGACAAGCGGTTTAGACAATGGATGGATGAATGTTGATTATCTTGTGCCTTGTGTAACTACTTATAGTACAACCAAAAGAAAAAATTTAGCATTACACCAGCTATATTAATTCAAACGTTGTGACAGAGTATTTCAAATCTCACTAAGAGGTCAGTATGAGAGCGATGACAGTGACTACAGTCACCGTCATGATGCAGAGCTGAAAGGAAGCAGAACAACTTTTTGTTGGTAGAGGAGATGAAAGGAAAAGGAAAATGTGTTGAAAGGAAAGTGGGATTAGAGCCGACACAAAGAGGGGGATGGAGAGATTAAATGAAAAGCTGATTGGAGTATATGAGGTAATGCATTATGACAAGTCAACAAAAGTAAGAGAAGCACATGTCTGGTCATTCATTAGTTAGAGTGATATTGAAACATACTTGAAAGACTCAGATGCTATCAGCCGTTAAAGTACACCAGAAGTGAAGCAGCTTCTGTTTTTGTCCATTAATTCTGGCTTATATGGTTTACAGTGGTCTGTTAAAGCTGGATGTTTGTGTTCTTTACACAAAAGCAGAGAGAAGAAGAGAGAACGCTCCCTGCTTGTTAGTTTGACACCAAGAGACGTCTTTGTGGAGTAAAAATATCCATGTAATGGATTGAGGTACGGGTGAGGGTAAAGGATGTTGTCCATTGTAGGATGAAGTGGTGTGAAATTATTAACAAGCCCAAATTCTTGACAACAGGTCTAGTTCATAAGGCATAGCACATCTTGTGAAAACAGGTTTTTGTAGCAAATCATAACAGGCAGCGGTAGCAGCATGAACTAAAACTGTTCATGTCAGAAATTGATGTAGTTGATGTTGCTGAGAGGGAAACATTGGGACCAAGTTCTGCATTGACATTTTAAATTTAATGTCTAATTTATATGTTTTTTTTATATCATTTAGACGAGGGGTGCTCAAACTTTTTGAGACCAAGATCTACTTTTTCTCTCACCAGCCCGCTGAGATCTACCTCATGACATGAGATGAATACAAATTGTAAATGAAACCCTATTGACTCATAGGGTTATATCAGAAATGATAAAGTGATAGAAAACCTAATGCAGTTTCTTCCTCGGTGAGATTCTGACACTGGGAGCAGGTTACTGGTTTCTCAGTCAGGTTACTGGTTTCTCAGTCAGGTTACTGGTTTCTCAGTCAGAAGCTGGTTGCAAACCTGAGGCAGCAGGTATCAGTCAGTTATGGTAGATCCGAAATTTGGTTTGATGACGTCAATATGCGAAACTACAGACTGACAGGAGGAACCAAAGAGCTCTGCAGAGGTAAAGGCAAATCTTTTGAATTTGGGATATAATTAATTTAATTTCACATAATTATCGCGGTAGAAGCCATTTGTTTGTTAAAGCTTAATCAAATATATGTGTCCAATTTGATGTTTGCTGTGACGTTTACTGCAAATGAACAAGGTAATGAGTCCAAGTTTGTTGTTTATTGAACATTCAGAAACTCCTGCGGCTGTGATGAACCACAGCGAAGGAAAACAAAGGTAAAATAACCCTAACAGGTGATCAACTCAAGAACCACTCGCACCTTTTTACTCTCTTTCTCTCTTTATCGTTAAGCACACCCGTTGCCGTGGCAACCGCCTGCGCCCAGCAAGCCGAGCAGAGATTACGTTAAAAATGTTCAGTCCGTTACGATATCAGGTTTCCAGGCTTTATTATTATTTAATGAAGCTACAAACGTTTTGGATCTTAGTGAATATTTTGAGCCCTGCGACAGACTGGCGACCTGTCCAGGGTGACCCCGCCTCTCGCCCGGAACGCAGCTGGAGATAGACACCAGCAACTCCCGACCCCGTTAGGGAGAAGGGTGACGGAAAATGGATGGATGGATGGATGGATGAATATTTTGATAAGCCTGTCAGAAGAGGAAGTGCTGCTCTCAGCGTCCTGGAGGCCTTCAGTTTTTCACCTGCTGCAGAGATCCACTCAAAACCTTCCCGCGATCGACCGGTAGATCGCGATCGACGTATTGAGCACCCCTGATTTAGACATTGATTTAGAGATAATAAAATACTATTCGGCGTCTGAAAAACTAGCCCTCTTTCTATCAATTGTTAAACTACAAATTAGACACAAATTATTGATTTAGTGTAAAACACAATAATTTTTGCTAAATTTACACTGTCCACAATGCAAAGGTAACATCCATTTCCCACTGACTTGACTCCCACTTAAGTTACAGACTTCTTGATTGGGGCACACTGACAGGTTGTGTCAGCCTCAAATGTGAAGCATATTGGCTAAAGTTTAAAAAATGCCCCCCTGTTATTCTCTGAGTGTAGGCATTAATACAGTACCCCTTTCTGTAACTGATAAATACTCAGCAGTAAAATAATTTGGTCATTTAGAAACTATCTGAAAGCATCTGTACTATTTATGATGATTTCTATATTATTTTGCAACTCTGGGTTATTAAACTTAAATGTCCTCAAAGTTTTTTCTTTTTTTTTCTGAGAATAGACATACACAAAAGATCATGTGGCTCTCTAAATTATGAATATGAATATTTCTTTATGATAAATTGTACGATGTTCATCAACGATAATTAATTTCTTATTCAGTTATTTATCCTCCTCTAATTTCATAAAGGTATATTCTTTCAGTTCAATGATCCATCAGTTTCCTAAGCTCTCAATAGAACCAACAGATGGAGTCTGCTCTTGAGATCAGGACAGTTTGTGAGCTCAGCCTACTTTGTTTTTAATTAAATTGAAATGTCTCCAAAATGAAAGGGTATGCCAAACTCTCAGGCTTTAAATCAATCCCTTTTTTATTATGATATTGGATTTTTTTTTCTCTTTTCATTTAATGATGACATGTATTTAACTGAAGAAGTCAATACAGCTTACCCAGTTATTAACCAAAATGTGAGGGTTTTCTTTCCTACTTGTTGGCTCTGACTCTGTAATGAGATGACAGTGATGAGTTTTACTTCTGTTGACAAACAGTTATTGTTATTGTTACTCAAATGTGATAATATGAGACGTAGATGTGCTGCAGTAAAACCACCACTAACCTCATAAAAAATAGAAAGTACTAAGACTGTTTTTATAGTTTTTCAGTTTTTATAGTTTTCATATTTCTAGACTTCTAGAATAAAACTGGATTATCATAAATGCTTTGGTACTCATTTTTAAAGTTGAGGGTGATGAGAAGAGTTGCTGTGTAACTATGGAGGAAGTTTGTGAGTCACAACATGTCAAGGTATGGTAAAATATTGTTAAAACTCAATTAAGATCAGTGAATAGCAGGGCTTCCATGATGAAATATTAATGCAATATTTGCTTTGTGAGTTTTGATGGTGTTAGAAGACATCAGAGGTCTGAAGAAATGTTGTCTTTCTGGAAGTAGAGAAAACATTGAATGCCAATCGAGGAAACTGGGATACTGCATGAGGAAGTCAGGTGTACTAGAGCTGTTTAAGGTTATTCTGGACATGGATATTGACAATGAGTCAGAGGTGAGGTCTGTGGTAGGTATGAAAAATGAGTTTCAGTTGGTGTAAAATTCAAATATCCACCTTGTCACTATTCCTGTTTGCAGTAGGTTCAGGTACCCATAGACCCAAGTGTTCACACATGACCACTGTAACCTGTAGTGTGATCAATAAGCAGATGGAACATAGCCTCGTGTCATCTCTCCATTTTATGCTTTGGAGAGATGAGTAATGGAAGCTAATACAAAACTGAAGACCTGTGGATGACAAAAGTTAGATTTTGTGGACTTCGGTATTCAACTTTTCTGACCCAGATTACATTGCACAGATGAATGTTTACAATACTTTTACACTGCCTGTAAAAACACAATATATGTTTTTCTTTCTTTCTTGCTGAAAAGCTGGAATAAAACCACTCTGGACATCTGCTGTCTCCAGTGAGAGATATTTCTTCCTGTGACCGAGGGTTTCTATCAAATATTGATGCAGGCTGTCCAAAGATAGCCTTGTATGATATTAAAGCACCGTGGTTGTTCAGCCAAAGCGAAAAGTGATGCTTATCAGTTCAGAGCAGAACAGCAGATTTGTCTTTTTCTTTTTTCTGAAATTTTGAACAAATTACTGTGCACAACAGCATAAAGCCTAATGGGGATAAAGGTGAGATGACCCTACTTAATTCAGCTTCCAAGTGTTCATTACTTTGAGAATACGCTGATGAAACAAAAAAAGCTTCTGAAAGTAAACAGCTTTGCAAATTTTTTTTCAATATTTAATTTTCAGTCAAAATGTTATGTATTTGATTTTATAATCTATAGCTGAGTGACAGTGAGATCACAGAGTATGGCTGTAATCAGGAGCTCATCAGAGAGCGGTCATAAAAATGAACCTTAATAATTTACAGACAAGTTCATTCAGAGTTCTCCAGTCCACAAACAAAGTGCTGAACTGAGTGTAACAGGACAAACACAAATGAAAGATGTTTCTGTTGATAACTGATGAATCAATATGTTTTTTACCACAAAATTTCACTTTCACCTTTAATTTAAGAGATGTTACTGATCCTAATAGCATAGCTTTGTCCAGGAGCAGCAGAAGAATTTACAACATGCACCTTTTCCTTTGTGACCAACAGAAATAGTCTGAGAGTGATCATTGTTTCTTGTTTTTCTGACTGAATGAACTGATCGTAAACAAATATGGTGGATAACAAACAACCTTTAGCCAGACAGCTTACAGCTCAGCACCACCTCTGTCCTACAAATGGGTGTCCTGTTGGACTGGCCATGAGTTGTAAACTGGAGAATTTATAAATATACTGGAGTGAATTAAATATAAATCTAAAATCTCCCTGAGTTGCTTGCCTTGAGTCATTCACATCTTTTTAATTATCTAACTATAGTTATTGGCCAAATGGAGTGAAGTCACAGAGGGGGATTTTGTGTCATTTCTCCAGCCAGACATCATCATTTATATGGATAAATGAAAGGGCCTCTGGCATAAAACATGTACAAAATTCAGGACACCCATTGGAGCCTGGGTTAACAAAGGCTGCCATTGGTGCTGGTTACCAACAGGATACCAGTAGAAAATGAGAGCAGTTGTAAGTGTCCTAAAGAGGGGAGACGAAAACACCGGGAATTTCTTAAAGACACAGAGGCCAATTTCTGTAGTGCTATTATTGTTCTATGAATGTATCCGTCCTCACATGGAAGTTCAGATCTCGTTCGTCTCCTAAAACCATGTTATAAATGGTAATGTTGGCCAAACTGTAACACAGACAGTTTCCTTAAAAAGATTAAAGCGGTACCATTCAAGTCTCTGACGAGCTAGAAGTGGTTCTGACTAAGAATGTGACCATATTTCATCTACTCAGTTCTGCTACACTGTAAAAAAGGAACCTAGGGGGTTGTTACATTAACAAAAGAATATCATGTACTTTTAACTAAATAATTCCATGTTTAAGACAAAAACGTGATACAATCATGTTGGATAAACAAGATATTCAAAAACTTCACGTTTATAAAATTGAATCATGTTGAGCTAACATGATTCATTATAGTCAGACCGATTCTGTGCTGAAGACCGTGAGTGAGATCACGGGATATCACGCGAGTTCACGTGAGATTATGGGAAATCACGGGATATCACGCGAGACCACGTCAGACAATCGTTTTTTTTCTCTCAACTGGAATGAAATGTATTCAAGGTGAGATAACGTGATTCAATTACGTCAGATAGAATAACCATAATTCAAGTTGAGCCAACACATTTGGTTTAAATTAGAACAACCATAATAAATTATGTTGTGCCAACTCATTTTATTTAAATAAGAATAACCACAATATATTACGTTGAGCCAATACGTTTGATTTAGAATCACCCATAGAATAACCATAGTAACAAGTTGAGCCAACACAATTGCTTTACATTGGAAGAATCTTAATAAATTAGGTTGACAGAACACATTTGCTTTAAATAGGAGTAACACAAGTACATGGTGCTGAAATAACGCAAAGTAATCAGGTGGAAATCCTTTCCATAATCTTTTGATGTTCATCCAAAGAGTTATTTTTTTCAGTGTAGGATCATCATGTTTTGTCATTGTTGGTGCTGACCAGATCCTGATCCTTCACAGACGACGGATCATAGAGAGAGGAAGGTAAGGAGTGTGTGTGTGCATCCATGTGCGGGTGTGTGTTTGTGTTACACCTGAATGAATGTGTGTCTCCTAAATGATGGCGAATTAGTTATCTTTAGATCAAAACTCCCGAGGGTGTTGTTGTGTGATCCTTCTGATATCTTTCTCACAGTCTTCCTACTCATTCACGCACACATTCATGCACACCCTCATACATAAAATAACACTCACACTGTAAGCCAAATGGGTATTGAAGCATAAAGTCCTTTGATATAAGAACTTGGTGTAAAAACTTCCTCTCACACACAAGCACTCTGACAAAAGGTAGCACCATGGTATGGATAACAGCACACACACGAGTGATAGTGGGCTGTTGCCGTTACTTCCTCCTGAACAGCAGAAACAGACTCTCCCTTGCAGGCATGTGCAGTGAAGACTTGGCAGAAACCATTCATCTTCTGATTGACACTATCAAGTAAACACAAGCTCAATCCATTGAGTCTGTGGTGTCAGAATACACACACTTTTTAACACAAAGTAGGCAGTGGGTGACGTCCAATCACGAGGCTGTCTGCTCAGTTAGGTGAGTTTAAAAGACAGAAAATTCAATACAAAAAATATTTATTTGTTTGTGAGTAAACGTCTACATCTAAATCTGAAATGTTTATGATAATAAGAAATGTGAAGGAAAAATACACCAATTTTAAGGGTTATAGTTTATGTTTAATTTTGGCACAATATATATGCAAAACATTTTAAAAAACCAGAAAACATTCTTCAACTTTGAGTAGTTTTGTTTTCCCTTAACACCTATTAGACAGTCTGGTATTTAGAAAACCAAGCCAGAAGGCAACCCGGGGGTCATTTTTCCTCTGTCTGCCTGGTAACACATCTTGAGGTGTGAAACAGCACTGGGTGCTTTTAGTGGCTTTTTTGGATTCAAAATTGAGTACACAGTGCATAGGTCAGTACTGCAGCCAAACTGGTTTCTGAAAAATGCATTCACATCTCTGGGAAAGATGTAATCTAAGAGGCAGCTAAAGTTCAACATTCTCTGCCTTTTCGATTCTTCCACTACATAAAAGGAGGAAAGCTTTGCCAAGGAGACAGATCCATTCATCTGTCACTGTGCCAAGCCTTTGGAGTTGTTGCTGAAACTGTGGGAGATCATGTTCATTGTGAAGCACATGGTGTTTCCCAAAAAACATGTGGAATGTTGATTCAAATGATCACAATAAACCTCTGCACCGTTGATGGTTTATTTCAATATGCCTGTACATCAACACAGCATCCGGATTAGGTGAAGTGCTCTGACTTGCATTACACTGGTTAGGCCTGAAAGATTTTAGAAAATCATATAATGAAGAGTTAAATACTGTCATATCTCAGTTTTAATAATTACCTTGCTTTCCCTACTTTAGTCTTCTCTTTCATCAGACATTACGATGCTTCGAGCATCTGAGGCAAACAGTCCATTCACCTGAAATACCATAGCCAGATATTGCTTAGCTCATAAAATATAAACATTACACAAACTGACCAAGTTGAAGAATATGCACATTGATTGTTTTAATTTTTAACAAATTAGTTTGTTTTTCTAAAATCACTTTATTTGAAGGAATGTGCATAAGACTGACATGACACTGTTATAAACATGAAGGAGTTTTCATGAATATTGTCATGAAGCCTCAATAGGTGTCATTGCAACTTTTAAAGCAAATTTGCATTATAAGTGTCATTATTAATCTAATTGATAGATATTTTCTCAAACCTACATAAAAAGAAAATCACTGACAACGTTTATTAGTTTTTCTATCAAGCCTTTTGCAAAAGTGAGAAGACTCAGTCTGCCAGCCTGTCAGAAACCAACTCAGCAGAAGCCAGCATGGCCCCTCCCAGCCGTTCAGTTCACCGTGCATTCTGACTCTGCTTCAGTGCTTGCCTTTTTTATTAACACAAGGCAAAGCAGGAGTGAAAGGAATATGAGGGGTAATGACTCAAAGAAGGGGGCCATTCTGATAACAAGGAAGGAAGGAAGAACACAGGAACTGACATCGTTCACACAGCTAGTTTCACAAGTAAGGAGTAGATAGAGAAACAGCTGCAAGGTTAAGAAAAAGCAAGTTTTGTCTTTCACACAGTTCAACAAATTTACTAAACCTTTAAACGAAAAACAAACTACTAATGTAAGAATGATGATAAACTTACTAATTCTATCACTATATAAGATAAAAGCATCTTATATAGTGATAAGATATATAACGCTTCATGACAAGTCATAAACATTCATGAAAACTCCTTCATATTTATGACAGTGTCACTGACATGACACTGTCATACTCCTTCAAATAAAGTGTTAATGTTTTTCCTTTACACTTTACAGGATAATTGTCTCTTTGGAGTTCATCTTGCTTTTTTCCATAAAACAAAGGTAGAATTTTACCAAGGTTGTGAGCACTGAATTACCTTCTGATCTATTTCTTCAGTAATCTTCCAAAAGGAAGAGAAAAAAACAGATTTCCTGTATGCTTGCAATATTGTAGAAGTATTTATAGACTTTAAGTGATCACACATAATTTAGAGAAGCCCCAGGACAACTTCTCTGCTCTTCACCTTTTGGCCCCCTCCTTCCTTTCCCTCCTTCCCTTGCAGTGCACTCTCTACTCTTTCTCCCATCCATCTCTCTGTTTTCCTCCATCTGTCTCTTTTGCACCAACCTGTTCTGCCTCCTGTCCTCTCTGACTGTACCCTCTATTTCTGACCCTCCCTGGCTCCTTCTGTCTGGCGGTCCAGACAGAAATGCTCTAGTGCTTTTATTAATTCATGCAAAAGTTGGTTCCACTCCGCAGGCAGGATTTTATACAGCTCAACTTTGTTCTTATGGTGTCATAAAACATTACGAGTGACCTATCGACTCCCCCACCTGCCCTTGTTTTAATACTCTTTAAGTAAGGTTTCAGAAATTAAACTTTGTCATTTTGTTAATATGGAGAATTTTGAGTGAAATGGTTGGTCACATAATTAATTAGAAATAATTATTCAGTGTGTTGTTTGTCTTATTTCAGGGTTCTCTGCAGCTATGTAGTGGAAATAGCAGAAAAGTCTCGACCAGTTCTGCAGGATGACACCAGATGAGCATCATCTCATGTGAAGCCTTCAGTCCTGTCAGGATCAGCCTGCAGTAGTTGTGTTAAAAGTAGTTTTGGCTTCCCAACACTGTCCTCCATTAAAAGCTCTTATCTCAGCATTATGCACCTCTTTCAACATTTTGTGTATTTTGGACACTTGTTCAGTTCAATTTATTTATATAAAGCCAAGTCTCAAAGAACTTTACTACAAATGGTTATCCTAATATTAAATAACACAGTCAACTTCCATCCATCCATCCATTTTCCGTCACCCTTCTCCCTAAAGGGGTCGGGAGTTGCTGGTGCCTATCTCCAGCTGCGTTCCGGGCGAGAGGCGGGGGTCACCCTGGACAGGTCGCCAGTCTGTCGCAGGGCAACACAGAGAGACAAACAGGACAAACAACCATGCACACACACACTCACACCTAGGGAGAATTTGGGAAGGCCAATTAACCTGACAGTCATGTTTTTGGACTGTGGGAGGAAGCCGGAGAACCCGGAGAGAACCCAGCATGCACAGGGAGAACATGCAAACTCCGTGCAGAAAGACCCCGGGCCCGGAATCGAACCCAGGACCTTCTTGCTGCAAGGCAACAGCGCTACCCACTGCGCCACTGTGCAGCCCCCAGTCAACTTCAGTTTATTATTCAAACTGGTTAAAATGTTTTGTACCAAGATTGCATCAGGTCATTAACCTGCAACATTCACTCCTCCTGGATGAACATGTAGCGACAATGGATGGTTGTTTGCATTGTGTTGTTGACTTTGCATCAATCCATCTTAGTAAACATGCACAAGATGACAGTGGACAGGAAAACTCCACTACAATTGGAAGAGACCTCCAGCAGAACCAGAACCTGAGTGGATATCTGCCAGGACTGACTGGGGACTGAGAAAGCAGAGGCAACACATAAAGAAGCAACAGAAGCAATCTTCCAGGAGAATGTTCTATGTGAGAGAAAAATAAAAAGTTAATAGCAGAAGCATCTTGTTTGTGGCTTCATCTATGATGAAACTACAGCAAAGCAGATACGCTCTGAACCAGTTTTCAAGTCGATGAAAGAGAGATCATTGTGAATATAGTTATTCACAATAAAAAGTCTTATTTGTGTGTGTGTGTGTGGAGTGGAGGGTGTTTATAGAGGTCAGTGATTTCACAACAGAGCTATAGATTCAACATGTTTGAATGACACACAACTTTTTATGAAGTATGTGATGCAGCAATAGCTCTGGTGGAGCCAGCTGGACATTGTCCAAAAAAACAAACCATCAGCCTTCCACTACTTTCTCTTGTCTTCTTCTTCCAGTAACATGTGGCCTTTGACTCTTGTGACATGAAAAAAATGTTTCTGTAGTTTTGCAAACTACACCAACCCCATACGTCTAAAGCAGACTTGCTCATTAGAGCAAAAACACTTTTTTATCGAAAAATATGATTTTGATAACATTTAATTACATTGAGATAATTTACTTTTGTAGTATATTTGCACAATTTTATGTTTATGTTTATGGAAACACAAGTAGTAACACCACTTGTTTGCTCAGGATGAGGGATTGCGACAAGTGAATAACTTCATACATTATTAACTTTTAAGCAATCGACAACTTCTAGCTGGATGTCCACTGTGTGTAGCTGAAATTGGAATGTGCCGATATGACTGGACTGTTTTAAATTTATTTAATTATATAAGTGGAAACGAATGGGATTTGTTACTTTTGTAAAGTACCCTGAGATGACATTTACTGTGAATTGGTGTACAAAACTAAAACATAAATTTCTCAATTAAAGTGAATTGCAGAAGAAAAATCTAAGTTTGAAAATCTCTCCCCCAACATTCCAGGCCAAGCTGATAATATTTCTTGTTTTGGTAGAAACATCCTGGTTGAACTAAAAGGGCTGGGACCAAAGGTTACTGTTTGGAGTAAATCTATATGAATAGGGTGCAGCAATGGCAGCAGGGTTATAGTGCCTTGGTAGGCTAAAGTATTAAGAGTTCTTTTCACTAGCACTGAGGCACTAAGCCCAATTTCTCCTTAGAAGCCCACATCATAAACCCATCATCACTAAACTTTACACTTCACACACTGCAGTGAGGTAATTGCCAGGCACTGAATCCAGACTCATCTACTGGATTTCCAGACAAAGAAGTATGATTAATCACTCCAGAAACTACATTTCCAAATCTCTAGAGTTCAGTGATGGTTGGCTTATCCTGCTGCATGCTAGCTTCTGGTAATGAAAGTCTTGTATGTCGCTGCTTGGCCACAGAAGCTCTTTCCATGAAGCTCTCTGTTTATGAGCTTATCTGTTGGTGACCTCTACACTCTCTGTGACCCTGCTCTGTGACCCTACTTGCCTCTTTATTCCTGAGTTACTTTTTTTCCTAATGGGTTAAGGTTTAAGTTCGACATGTAAGATCACCACAAGTGATTGACTGTCCACATTGTATAGATGCTGGATTTGATCCACCTGACTGTGGAATCCCTGACTTCAACGATTCAAAAGGACGATACAGCCTTTATTACAGCAGTTACATTTTGTTTGTTATCAGAACTCATTTGTGGTCAACCAGCGGAAGGTCAGCAGTTTAATCCACAGCTTCTCTTAATGCAGCACACTGAGTTGTAGTATATGGTCACTGTCATGTGTTAGCCATGCATAGAATGGTCATATCCTCTGAATGTGGTTGATGTGTTCAAGAGGTTATTTGTTCAAGAATGCAAAGTAAACAAGAGTTCTCATGTTTAAGTACTTTATTGATTTTACTTTGTGATTCAATGCATGCAACTGGAAACATTTCAGCTAAATTACACGCAACACACTGTACTGGTCATCACATAAACAACAAAAGTCTGGAATTCAGTTTCTTGCTTCTGTCTTCTGATTGTACATCAAATTGTTACATTTCTACAACAGTTCTGTGTAACAGCGAGAAGAAAAGACGGTAAAAGAGGATGTGCTTTATGGGATCACTGTTAACATTTAGACAAGTATCACTGGACAGAACATTGTACATCCTATTAGGGTAAAGAACAGGTTCAAGGTGATCCGGTTATTGGATTTTAGCAGGCACATTCTTATGATTTCATTAAATATGGTAGTTACTGTGTTTTGCAGGAGGGACTGCTGTCGCTCTTCATTTTAAAGGCAGCCAACTAGTTTGTTGTTTTATAGATTCGCTGTCTCTTCAGACTTGACCTTCTGAGTCAATGAAATGTGTGGTTTGAAACTTTTGCCCATTCTTAAAATTGTTTTGAATTTCAAACACTTCTCCAAAAGTCAGACTAAGTGTTTATGTAATTTATGTAGTTTGTAGTTTATGATCACAATTATTTTGCTCAGTGACATTAAGTTCCATTTCCATAATTCTTAAACACTGTTTTTAAAACGTTTTAAAAACAATGTTTTTAAAACAACCACAAGTTGGTTGTTTCAACAATTCCTGATCTGGTAAATGTACTGTCAGAATCAGAACCAGCCATTACTGTCATCAAACAGTTGATTCGTTAAAGTGACCTGCTCTCTTTTACACTTTTTTAGTATTTTTTCCATGTGATGAAAGAAACTTGTACAGTTAAAACCTGACATAAACCACATAGAAAGACACATCCTACTTTTTCTCTCTGAAATTAAATCAGACCAAGCTTTTCTAGTTTTAGGTCAAATGGAATTATCAAAATTATTTGGATTCGCTAAATGACACAAAAATGAGAGAAAGAATAAGAAGTTTATCTACAGAATCATTACTTTCTCTCTGAGCAATGAGGAGACATCCAGAAGGGGTCTAAAAAAGATTTCCATAGGCAATGCTACCAAATACTGACATTTTTTAAGTTTGATTATTATGACATTTTATGTTTTCTCTGTAATTGTTTTTATTTCTGACATTTTACTTGTTCAAATAAAGAGAAGTGTTGACTGATTTAACTTCAGAAAAAAATAGGTCTTTTTATTTTGGTGTATGTATACTACTAGTTTCAACTGTGTGGAAATGAGAGCCTTAGATAGTATTTGAGACCAATTATTTCATAGTAGAATAGAGCCAGCAGCTGCCAAGAGCAAAAGATCAAATATATGATCACTAAAATTACAGCCAGGACATGATATCATCTTGTAAAGTCTGAAGAATCCAGCCTCTTTGTTTTGAACTAACGTGAGGAATGGTTATTGGTGCACAACTGTGACAGGAAAAAGATCAGTCTACTTACATCACCCATGACACTGAAAACACACACATGAAAAATATACTAACTGCTTAGGTTGTAGTGGATTTCTTTAAAATTCTAATCAAGGTAGGACTGGAAGTGAACAGTCAACTATAGCAGAAAAGCAAAAATATGTAACATTCATTCTTCATCTGTGCATTTGGGGTTCTAAGTCTGATTGGGTCACATGATGCAGTAGCAAGAACGACCATGCAAATAAAATTAAATTTCAGAAAAAAAAATTACTGAGCATCAAAACATGCTGTGTAGACATAGCCTTAGTGTTCAGTCTACAGCCCAGATCACGTTACAGAAATTTAGCTTGTATGCCTGAGTGTATAATGTTATTATTAATTCTATCAGAGCCAATAAATACCTGTGACTTCTAGATACTCATTTCACTGAACTCACATTAGTCAGACAAATATTTAATTCAAAATGTTCATGTTATTGTGTGAAAGTTGTTTTTTTGGTGTAAAAAAAACAGCTCTGGGAAAAAATTAAGACACCACTTAAAATGATCAATATTTCAGATTTTGTTTTTTATAGGTATATGTTTGAGCAAAATGAACATTGTTCTTTTATTCTATGAACTACTTACAACATGTCTCCAAAATCCCATACAGTATTTATTTTCAGAAAAAGAGAAATGGTTAAAATAACAGCAAATACACAGTGCTTTCAGACCTCAAATAAGGTCTGCACAATAATGGTTTTTGTTATATTAATTGTCCACAGTCACTATTTCAATAGAGATATTTTGGTGTTTTTACTGGGTCTGTCTTTTTAAGAGAAGAAATTTTGAGCAATCAGAAGAAAGTCATGGTGGTCAGCAGACACAACAATTTCAAAGTTAGATTTATGTGAACAGGATTCAGAGAAGAAGATAAAAACTGTTGAATTCAGGGCAGATTAAAATGAGATCATGAAAGGACACCAGTGTTAGGATAAAAATAGGCCGATGTTTGGATCTAAAATGTTAAAGTGCTCACAAGACGTGTTGTACACAAACACACTCTGACCATAATGTAAGCTGGTGCTGGCCCTTGAGATAGGCTGTCCTTTTGCTGAACTCGGGAACACACACACACACGCACACACACGCACACACACACACACCCCCACACACACACACGCACACACACACACACACACACACACACACACACACACAGATCACATGGTGTTCAGAGCGTCCCACTGAGATGAGTAAACTTATGTCATAAAATAAACACACAGCAGTGTCTAACACAGTTAAACTGAAGTTTTAACAAGCATAAGCCTCCACACACAGACACACACAGTGGCAAACATACAATGGAGATAAAACATCCATGCCTGTCCCGTTTGGATAAGTCTGTTGGTGTCTCTCAGTTGGTCCTTCCATGCTTCTGATACCACAGAGCAGTCGGCAGGTTCTGGCAGCCCTGATACTCTCGCTGCATCTCACTGTCTGTAAGAGGGGGGGTCGCGTTACACGGAGCTCCTGCCAACGTCACATTTAACAGGCCGGCCCACGGCTCCAAGTGCCTGGACATCCCATCAACCTGAAAATAACAGGACCAGCTTAAGATCAGATCAGTGGAATACCAGAGAAAACAAAAAAATAAATGCATGGAAACTTGCCTTCTCCAGGTGGTCCAACAGGCAAGTGGCAGCACTGATAGAAGACCAGCTGTTATCATCCCAGCCCGGGAACAGCCTGTGGGTCTGATGGGACTGATGCTGGATCAACACCACATTATGATGTTTCTGGGAACTTCTTAGCCTTTTGGACAAGACCCCACTGTAGCTCTGATCTACAAACAGGAGAACCCGGGTGGCCCTGCAGCCGGCCAGGTCAGCCAGCAGTTCGCTCACTGAGTAGCGCTCCTTCAGGTCAGCCTGCTCAAAAGAGGACATCGAAGTAACAAAATTGAAACTTCTGCACTGTGGCATACTCTGTGATTAGCATTAGGTTGTCATTTCAAATTAATGACTAAAACCAAGTACAAAAGTAAATGTGGGTTTGACGTGTCAGAGTCCAAAAACAGAGGGAAAATTTGACTAGAACTCTTATTTGATTGAAAACACAATTTTCCTGATCAGGTCCAGCATAAAGTTAATCACCTTAGATGTAAAAGTACATTTCTTGTCTGCAACAGATTGTAAACTCTTTTAAATTATAAGAAAACTGTCACAGTAAACCTCAGTGTAAGGCTGGATTGTCAAATCCAGCTGTTTTTTTTTTTTCTAAGACAACTAACCAAAGTAAAACCTTTTCTTTCTCTGCATCATTATTCATGCTTTTAGCTGAATTTGTTTAGATCATGCTAAACTGATCTTTATATTGGCCCCAGTCACAAGTGACCTTCTAGATTTCAGTTGGTTTTAAATGCTGCTGCTCAGCTTTTAACCAGTACTGGGAATCCAGAGCACATTACTCCTGTTTTAGCATCTCCTCTCTGACTTCCAGAACATTTTAGGGTTGATTTTAAATCTTTTAAATCTCTGCCTGTATCTGTCTGACGTTCTGCAGCTGTATGTTCCCTCACCGTCTCAGGTCATATCAGTTCATGTTAGTCGCCCTGAAAGTTGAGAGGTGACAGATTCTGTTACTGTGGAACGGTAACTGAACTGTTCCACAATTCTGTTACTGCCAAAGAACTGTGGAACGGGTTAACATCACATATCAGACAAACTCCATAAGAAGACTTATGTTTTTAAGTTTTCACAGTGATCCAGAAGATGTATTGGATCTGATTGAAGCTGCTGTAATAAAGAACTTTACAATCACTTGTCGAGGCTGAATGTTCTTAAAAGGCTGGGGGTGCTTCATTTTTGATTTAGGGGCAGAAATGCTTATTTGATAACAGAACACAATAATTATTGTGCAAGAGCACAAAAATCCTCAGCAAAGTAATAGGCAAGAGCAGCACTCAGGTACTAAGAAATGTTATATGTTGCAGTAATAAGCTCATGTCCTTGCATTCATCTGTCAGTAAATCCTGGGACGTCAAAGCAGATTAAAATTTGGACAGTGCACAGTATCCCATAGCAGACTGGTTTGTTTGGTATCTGAAGCAGCCAAATCATTCAATGTGAAAGTGGCTCTCACCATAGTAACATTTACCTTAATATTTATGAGTCTCCCTCTAATGATGTTTTTTTCTTGTTATTGGCAGCAACCATTGGCTGCTCACAATCCTCCCTCACTATAGTGAGCAAAGTGTGTGTGTTTGTTTCAGTGTTTCTCTTACAATGCCATTCAGGTTGGCGTCCCACAGCAGCATGGTTCCATCAGTGCGTGTTGGTGAGTTCAGGTACAGAACCAGAGTGTCGGCACAATGCTGCTTCCGGCAAATGTATGACACATGGTTACGGATTACTGCTTTCTCTGTTGCTGAGGAGACGCCCTCTACATCTTCGGTGCACATAGAAAAGAAAGAAGAGGTTCAGCTCTAATACAGATTTATGAGGTTTTGCTGTGTATTGTACAATTTATTGCATTAAGTAAAATCTTTATCAGATATTCTTCCTGTTGCCATCCACACAAGGTGAAAAGAAAATACATCTTGTGTTTCTGAACTGCTTCGTTCCTGAAATGTCCTATGCAAATAAACTTGATTTCTATGAGTTCTAGTATTTTAAAGTATGATTCTAGAATTCTTTTTTAGAATATTTTTCTAGAATTATACCGCTCATGGCTGCAGCTCTGTTACCCTGATATATTATTTTGAAGACTTTTGTCATGGACACAGCAACACTAACCATAACTCTTTGAAGATACTCGGGCATAAGCTGTGACAACATTTAATTTCCATTTTAGGTAAATAAACTATTTTTGAATTGAATTACTTTGAATATAAAAGTAATTTATACTTTTCATATATGTAGGTTTGAATGCTCTTGAGCTTAAATACATCCTAGAATTTCTTTCAGCTGTCAGCAGTAGTCCAGTGATGTCCAAACATTTCTCATGTGGGCCAAAATTGTCAAGTCAAAAGTCCTTTTTATATTGTTTAGTGCTGCAGGATCAGCACTAATCATTTAGATTCTCTGTTTCCAGATTCTGGAAGAGCTTCCTGAAAACATAAGATGTGCAGAAATTGTTCAGTCACTTAAATCAGGATTGAAATTATAATTTTTCACAGATGCTTTTGAGAAAAGGCAAAAGCCAACTTAATCAGATTGTCATTATACTTATTTCTATTATTGCTATTTTGTGATAAAGTATTCTTTGTCCCTGTTTTGTGCTGCAAAACCTTTACTGTAATTCCTGCATGGTTCTACAACCATTGAACTTTTAATTAAAGGATTCTGAGTCTCTGCTATACTATGACATAGCTTCCTATATCATAGAGCTTGTTCATTTCCTACCTAGAAGCTGTCCACTGCTGGCAAAGAAAGTGTTGATGTGATTTTTATGAAAACCATTGTTTCTGAGCATTTTGTAGAATTTCTGAAGATTCTGAGCATGATGCTGAAATGTCATCTGAGGCTGCCAACCACCTGGACACACACACACATACGCACACACATATAAATAGATAAATATACAGGTAGATGATTAGAGTTACACATCTCCAGTAAATAACACATTTATGACATTGAGGAAAATGAGCATAATCCAATTTGCCTTTGGTGTCTGTTTCAGGTTTTGTTTTATGTGAAACAGTCCATTGAGGTCTTTATCTAATGTATGTTGATACATTTTTGTATTTTTTTTGATACTTTATAGTTTATGAACTTTTGTTCACGATGTACAAAACATCATAAAAAACAAAGACAAACTTAGGTTTACGACATGTGGAAAGCAGACCAAGACTCAACGGGAGAGAGGGAAGCTTCAGGATCTACCATTTAGTGTAGCCTGCTTCAATGTTAGAACTATTTTTATATTGTCTGATTATGAACTAAACCGTTATTAACATGGTGTAAGTCTATGATTGTGAAGTCCTTAAAGGTACTGAACAGCTTCCTCTGCTGTCACTGCTAAAACAGGTCAGCTACTATTCTAAAATAGTGCAGAAAAGCAACATCATCATTACAAATTTCTCCTTCTGTCCATGATTGGCCCAGTTGGATGTTTACCAGACAGAATCCAAGCTAAGAGGGAGAAACCCCAGACTGTGTTGGATCCCAGACGTTTTTTTGAGTGGAATTGCATGGCTACTTTTTAACCCTCTCAGGCTCAAAATACTTGCAAAGACTAGCTAAGTAGCATTTAGCTGTTGCAAATCTGCAACATCTGCCTGGAGAGGGTTAATGTGCCTCTCAGTAAAAGTTGTCTTTGCATCTTGACTTTGACTCCAATCTGTGTTTGTGCCCAAAATGCTGAAATAAGTTAAAAATTCATCAAAACTTCATCAAAACTCGAACAACTTCAGTACCCAGAAGTTGTTGAAGTTATTTCTGATTGTGTCAAAAGATGTTTTAATCATCTAACATATTGATCACTGGGACAGAAGAAACGTGTCAATGGTCCGACCTGAGATGAGAACGGCATGGTCACAGGTCTGATAGAGGCGGCAGGACAGGTGTGTGGCCAGTGGCTGCTGGTGGCAGCGCCTGGTGTTTTTATTGAGTTCACAGCTTGATACAGGCAGACTGGGAGAGCTCATGGGAAGCTGCTGGGGACACCTGGCAAACTCTGCGTTGTCTGTCGTAGGAGAAAGAGAAAAAGTTCAGAACAGGAAAATCATCAGAGGGAAAGGTTGTCAAGCTCCAAAACAACAGGGCTCCCCATGAGGTCAGATCAGGCTTAGTGTGCCCAGCTACAAACTTTTATTTATTTGAATCTTTATCGCTCTGAAATTTGCAACATACTAGCTGTGTGTTGTTTTTTGTTTGTTTGATTGTATACTGGGGTTCTCAGTACACAGAAGTTGTTCTCAAAAGCCTTCATTTCCTGGAAGTTGGTATGATTGGACTTGTTTACACTTGTAACTGTTCTGAAGCTGACAGTTACTGATGAACAGCGAGCAGATCAACTGGTTAAACTTCAAGTTTCTTTTTACAACTGGGGTCATATGTATTCATGAATATTTACATATAAATACATGTGATTGTAGCCAGGTGGCTAATTTCCACCAGTGGCACGTTGATGTCAAAGCACAAGGGAAGGGTCCTTTATGTTACTTGGAATTGCATTACAAGTGTGAGGAGCATGATAGGAAAACGTAGTTTGAGCCAAAGCATTTTTCCTACCTGGATTTGAACAGCCCCCTGCAGCCTGCCCATGTCCGCTGCTGTAATGGTGATGGAGCCAGTTACAGCCATTCCATAGTCCTTGGAATGGCTATCGCAGGTTTGATTAATGGTCTGGCGACCTTTGCTGCATGTCTTCCCCTTCTCTCATTAATTATCTGTCAATTAACTATCAAATAAAAGCCAATAAAATAAACTATATATTTATCCAAAATGAAGCTATGTGGACAACATGTGTAAAATCTCAGCTCAGCCTACATGCATTAATTAAATGCACTTGATTACCAGAACCTCATCAGCATGTATTGAGAGCTTAAAACCTTTCCTATGAAAGCCAAAATTTTGTCAGTTCTGTGTTAATACCTCTTAATACTAGAGAAGAAAGGCATCAGTAATGAAAGCAGCTGTTGCTTCTCGTCAGTCGAAAAGGGTTGAAAAAAATAAAACAGAGGTCAAACTGAATAGGTAAATACATCGGAGGAAAATCTCCCTGATGTCAGATTGTGTAAGGCTCAGAGAAACTGCAAAATATTAATGAGCTCCATCTTAGCCTCTGCTGGACTAGGTTAGCAGAGGAAATGTTAACATTCATGGCAATAAAATTCAAATAAATTACATAAATTCCTGTGTATCTAAAAAAAATTCTTGAGTCAAATATGAGCCCATTTGTCCAAGAGTTGAAGCTTGATTTTTAACTGTCATCAACAGGACCGTGATCCCAAAAACTGCAGCAAGTCTGGAACTGAAAGGCTCTGTTTTTATACTTTATGTGAAAGTCAGACACAGTGGAATCTGTTGGCTGTTTCTGTACACTTAAAGTTAGTTTATAACATTTACAACTTGATGACCATTTTATTATATGCACACTGTATTTTCTTGCATATGTATCTTCTTAATGAAGTTTGACAAACACTAACAAGTCTGTGTTACATCAGACAGGGTTATCATTAAAACTGAGTCTTAGCCTTTTTATAATATTGGAACAAAATGAAGCAAAGTGATAGCATGCTGATTACAGGCATACATATTGAAACTGAGCGCATGTTCCCACTGGTACTTCACTTGTATTGGCTGTATGGCAGAGTGCAGACCTACCAACACATTTGAGTCTCTGCGTCCAACTGCTGTCTCCGACGGCAACCACCAGTGGCAGAAAGTGAACTTCACAGAAACCTCCAATGGCTCGTTCCAGCAGGCGGCTGCCAGCGGTGCCTCCACTCAGCGTCCCACCTGCTACCCGTCTGCTGCCAAACAGCCTCTGTGGACCAGTCTGGTGGCGCTTCAGCTGGTTCTGGCAGCGACCCTTCAAAGCCAGAGTCAAACACTCATCTCCTACAGGTGGGAAAATTCCATACAGGAATTCCAGACTGAATAGTTTCTCATTGTTTCCTGCAGTAAAAAATGTGATTTGAACCTTCCAAAGATTTGAGTAACAGGAATCAATCCTTGATGGAAGGGTTAAAAGAGTGTTGAACTGTTTTAAGAGATCCATCCAGTATGCCGTATCTTTGGCATCTTCGACCTGATGAAACTGGAACATTTTGGCCAACTATAGCATGCATGGCACAGTTTTCAGATTTTTGCTTTTAAAACATATAAACTGCAGAAATGTGTGGTTGTAATTTACAAAAAATTTGGAAAGATTTGAATGTGAATTTCATCAGCATAAAATTGTTTTTCTTGTTCATAGTTCTATCTTTTTCAGTAAATTTATGTGGAGCTCTGTTAAATATTGAGAAAGCCATGCAAACCCATTCACTGGGTACCTCCAGCTCAGCAGGAGGTACTTTGCAGCATGAACAGATATGAATAATTGACAGAAGCGTGTTCGTGTAACACAGGGGCAAAGTGACCTTAACATCTGGTCTTAACTTTTCTCACAGCAAGAGCTCAGAAACTTTGACACACTTCTGTGTCCCTTCAAATATCTTCTACAGGAATGGGTCTATAGTTTGTCTTCTGTTAACTCTCAAGTTTTCTTCATAGATCAGCCGGTTTCTATGGAAAAAAATCTGAGCCTAGAAATATCAAAAAATTCATTCAAATATCATCTGAATGACTGCTATTTGTAAAAGTGTAACAAATTTTTCTAGAAGGCATCTGCATAGAACTTTCTGGTTTCTGGTTTTAGGGTCTAAACTGGAAGTGATTGTGTTTTAGGACAGATAACCCACCTAAATTAAATTACTGAATTAGCTAGTCACCATGTAGTTAGTTGCTACAGTGCTGAAATCAGACTTCATTTGTAATGTTTTTTCTGGACACTCAAGAAAAACATTATAAATGACATAACAGTAGAATCAGCCATTCCCATTCACGTTCACACAGTGTCAAGCTACAGAACTGTCTGCCCTTTCTACCACCATCAGCAGGCAAAGTGTGTGACGTGTCTTTACACAAGCACAGAAATGGACAGAGCAGGGGCTCAAACCGGCAACCCACTGAATACAAGACAAACTCCTACCACCACTCCTACTCTTCAGTCTTGTGCACAAGATTGAACCCAAATGCACATTTTTAGGATTTTGATTTGAAAAAATATTTGAAAACCTTTTATAATTTTCTTCCACTTTGAAATTATGTATAACTTTGTGTCGCTCTGGCACACAACAGCACAATAAAACACAATCAACTTTGACCAGATGTGGGAAAAAACAATAAATAAATAAAACTTTTTGTAGGACATTGCACTGAACCACAAGTTAAATTCTGTCACAACTTTAATTGCACAGTAGGTCTAACTGTTCAACTAAAGTTGTGCTAAAACACGTTTCACCCCAGGAATTAACAATACAGGAGGTACTGTGTTCACATACACCAAAATATGCTACAAACAGAAACCAAAAACATTTTATTGTCAGAGAAGAAGACCAGGATATTCAACACTCACCCAAATAAATTCCATCCAGGTGGGAACATTTTTTCTTTGTCACATTCATGTCCACATAAAAGAGGACCACAGGGTGTCCAAAGTTCTCCCCTGGTGATGGATCCAGAACCAGAACAACATCATGGGCAGATGAACTGTAGAGGGGCTGATAATGTCTGTTAAGCATCCGCCCAACACTGAAGCTTCCCCTCAGCTTGGAGCTCAGCATGCCACTGGAAAAGTCGGGTAGGATAGCCAGGACTTTGTTTGAGGGACCTGGAAGAGCAGAATGTTGCCACTGAGTTCTCTGACTTTTTGAATAGGAATCAGTTATGTGAGGATCAGTGAAATATGTGGAAGAACTTTGAGAGGAAAAGACAAATACAAAACAAGTCCATTACATCTGATCTTTAAATGCAGCAGACGAATCAGACTGAGGTTCACTGTGCATAACATGGCCACCATCCACAAAGATTAAAGAAATATGATATGAATATATGTATTCATATCATATCAATATATGTATTGGAATTCTTAATTCAACTTTGTACAGGACAAAGTATTCAATGAGAATATTTCATTCATTCAGATCTAGGATGTGTTATTTGAGTGTTTCCTTTATTTTTTTGAGCAGTGTATATTACCGGGATGTGTAACAATTTTAACATTATGTTAAAAAATTAGATTAGACCAACATTTTTTTGTCCAAATATCTTTTCTCTTAACATTTTTGCACAGACATAAATGTAGTTTTTATCATGACGGTTTTACAATTTTTTTTAAAAGTTGTTTTTTTTATTTTAAAAAACAATAAAGAAAACAATTGACATAAATGAAAACAAACAGATAGAACTACTGTCAAACAGTCAGCTTCTCAGATTGACAAGAGTGTTTTCAATTGAAGTTTGTTTCACTTAATATATTAACTGTAATGAAATTAAGTTAGTTTATCATTTCTAAAATAAACTTCAAAACTGATCTAGTTTACCGTAATGGCAATAAATACACATCAGTGATTCTTTGGATCACTCTGCAGAATGCTGTAAAAGTGAGCAGCTGTTTGAATGATGGCAGCTGTTTGGTACAGTGCGATGCTTCCATCTGGTCCTACCTGCAGCGCTGTGCTGCTCCGACATGTACACGGCCACAGAAGACAGCGGCAGGTGGCTGAGCTGTCTGCAGTCTGCCTCAGACATGGAGGACATGCGGAGGCAGCGCTCCAGCTGGTCCCACTGCAGCACCTGGAGCCCTGAGCGGACCCAGCGGTCCAGCCGGCTGAGGGCCACGCTGGCCGCAGGAGCCAGAGAGGGAGCAGGGTGGAGGATGGAGGAGAGAGCAGCAAGGAACATGAGGAGCTGCATGATCAGCCTCAAATGTTTCTGTTTATCCTTAATGGGTTTTCTTCTTTATTTTGCTTTATTTCTTCCACTAATGCTTTGCTTCTGTCATTTCTGCATTTTTTTACTATTTCTTCTTAAGCCTTCCAGTTCCAGAGGAATTGTCTTCGCTTGTGGAATCTTCTCTTTTCTTTATGTTTTCTCTTTTCCCGTTCTGTTCCTTCAGCTTCTGAATTCTGTTCTTGTATTTCCTTCTTGTCTTTTTATTAAGAAAATCTCAAATGAGAAATGGATTTGGATTTTCTTCTAAGCTGAAATTCTTCCTTTGCTTCTGTTTAGTTTTATTTTTGCTTTTATTTCATCAGATCTGATCTGAAGGACAAATATCCAGCAGCATGATTGGGTGGCAGTAACTGTCCTTCTCCTGTTGTGGCTTTGTTTAAGCCTTCCGTTCTTAGCTTTTATTCATTCTTGAAAAATATGTTTTGTAGTTTGTGACCAGATTTCTTCTCTCAGTTGTTGTCTTTGGTTTGGAACCAAAGACAACCAAAGAATTGTTCCTCTTTTCCCCTTCAGCGCTGTTTTGTTCTTGTTGTTTAAAAGGAAAAAAATCCCAGATTGCTTGCAAATGTCAAAATGAAACCTTTTTTGGTGTGGTCCACTGGTTCTGTCCCTCCTGATGTTTCTTTGAACTCGGAGAAGCTTCAGGATCAGAGCTGGTTCAGAAGAAGTCAGAAAGTCCTTGGCTTTTACAAAGGAGAGTTGTCGTCCTGCAGGTTGTCCACAGCTACCTCTACTGCTCACAGTTAGTTTGTCTACAGTTTCCTGCTCTATTTAGCTCTCTCGCTCTGTCCCTCTCTTTCAAACACACACACACATACACACACTTCTCTCCTCCTCTGTCTGTGAGGTTTGACATGCGACAAAGATGGGAATGATGAGATAAAACTGAAAAAGTCAGAGGGAGGGAGGAATAGGAAAGAGGAGGAAGGGTTAAACAGAGGGGAAAATGGTTAAAACATGAGTACCCAAGTGACATGAAGATGTGCAAATACAGGAAAGATAGGGAGGAAGGGGAGATGGGTGAAGATGGACAATGAAACAAGGTTTGACAGAGGGAGAAAAATAAAATTCATTTACTGAAAGTTTGACAATTAGTGCAAGTAATGAGAAAGGCCAACATAAAGGAATGAAGAAAATTCTTTAACCATGAAAGAAATAACAATAACCAAGGAGTACAAAGGATTAAAATGATGCTAAGTATTAGTACTATTAATAATTTGAAGATAAAACAGAATCATCATGTTCCTTTTGTCAGGTGTATTAAAGATTTGGATCTCAGTTGGTGACAGATTGATACCTGAAAAATGGGGAAAGACCTGCTGAGAATAAACAAGATGCATAAAATAAAAACAATAAAAATATCTATTCATACTCATATATGGCCTGTGACATCACAGAATGAAGACTCACAAAAGCGTAGCAGCAGAAACACACAAGGACAAATAATTACTAGTTTTTCAAAAAATAACATTAATAAACTACAGTGTGTCAGAACTGAAAGTCATCACACTTCATTTTCCAGATGTTGTTATGTGTAAGGAATGGCTTCCACGATGTTTGGAAGACATAGCAAAGCAAACACGGTGATTAAATGATGGAATGAGAAAAATAAACCCAGCGTGCTTGAAAGCATTTGTTCCATCATTGTTAATTGTTAGAGTTAGACATTGTTAATCATTGTAAACTAAGGAGACAGAGGAAAAGGAAAATAATCAAGGAGTGAAAAACACACACAATGGAAGGAAAGAAGAGAACAAACAGGACATACATCTCCATGAAAGGAATGTAAAAAGTTCATAAAATAGTGACTAGAACTAAAGAAATCTAAAAATATGAGAAAGTTTAACAGAGATTTGGGGAATGAAACGTGGGTACAAGAGGAACGAGAGGGTAGATTAAAAAAATAAGATAGTGAGATGAAAAGAAAGAGCAAGAAAAAAACCAGGAACGTTAAAATGAGGAATGTTCATATGCAGCACTGCCATCTAGTGGTAAAATCTAAGAATTTCACCACAAGACGGATTTTATTTAGGATTTCAAATTACCACTCTTTACCAGTGGGTGGCAGTATTGTAATATTTCAGAACGAAGAAGGAGCGGGTGTTTTTTTTTTTTTTAAGCACAAACGATCTTTGGCTGCGGTGCTGCACTCACAGCTCTTTTATGTTGTTAAGCAAACTCCAGCTAGTTACCTCCATCCAAAGAAACGAACCAAAATGCTGGGAAACAGCGCTGGACATAAAGTCGGTAAGGAAGATATTTTGTTAACCACCTGAAATGCTGTTGTTTTATATTTTTGGGAAACCGATCGATAATTGGAATATCTCGTCTCTGCGTTAAATTGTTGCTAAGCTAACTTCCCGGTGAAGCGGTAAACACACCCAGATATCGAAGCTGCTCTGTCAACCAATAATGACTCGGTGGTTGAGTCGTCGTCTTAGTTTATTTTATTAAGAGATAAGGCCTCTCTGACGTGGGCTTGTGTTATTTCAACGTGGGAAGTGCCGTTTACTAACTCATTTGAAACTAGCGATGAGACGCACGTGAGAGTGTTCCCTCCCTCGACACGAGTCGGTGACAGCTGAGAGACAAACGAGAGGTCTGAACATGGTAGATGGACAGGACCCGGGCTCAACCACATGCAACAACGGGCAGTGGAGAGGCAGACGAGCTGGAGGGTGGTCTCTGTGTTAGGACGCGTACTACAACGGGAAAGGGAAGGTACACGACATATTTTGGAGTTGGTGGTAAAATAAAGAAAGTAGAGCTGAAGATGTAAGAATTCCTGTCGAGGAGGATAAAGTGTTACATGATTAGTGGTGAGGAAATCACAGGAGAAGTTTGGAGACAAAAATCAGAAGGAATGGTTAACTAAAAGCAAAGATCCCTCTATATTGGAGAATATACAGATTATTGAGGAGGCAGAGGAAGACGCTATAATAATTCTTACTTCTCTTCGCCACAATTTGAAGAGGCTAATTACACAGTTTATCTCGGTAGGTTGTTAAACAATGGCCATTGGAACTCAGATCCTCTGTCTAACTCTATTCAGTAGTTTCTATGTGTTTTGCAGTGAAAGTTATCTGTTCATAGTTCACTTTGTGGCCATTTCATCTTCATCATGTCACACTACTTTCTTATCCTTTGTATTGTTTCAGGGCAGAAGCTGTACAGCTAAGTGCCTCCCTGGCTTCTATAAACTCATCGGTCAACTATTGACACCCCGCACAACACTTCTAGTTTGCAGTCTAACACTCCTGACAAGATTTGAGAAGATTTGTCTCGATTCAGCCTGCGCGAGAGCTCAGATATTGCCCTGAATCCTGGGTGAAATTTTGGTGCCAGTGATGAGTGCCGTCAGTGAGGATTCATCAAGAACTTGTTGGAGCTGACGTTGCTGAGTTCTTTCAGCTGAAGAAGATTCTGAGCAGGGAGTCCTCGGCATCAACCTGTACTTCTGACGGCGCCTAGAACATCTGGAGGCGTTTTGCAACACGCCGCCATGCCCACCAACCAGTCATCGCCGTGGGGCGGAGGGAATCTCAGGGCATGCTCCAACACGCATAGTGCTCCCACTGCTGCCTTGGTGTCAGGTGCAACCTTTAAATCGTCTTTCAGGCACACTCCACCGGAGCTCCCCAAGGCTACCAGCCTCTACAAACATCTGCCATCAACCGGTGCTTCATCCATGATCTCATCTGTGTGTCCTGTGTGGGAGAAAGGCAGTGGAAGCGGTTCAAACACCAGGAGTCTCCACCTTGGATCAGAGAAGTCAGTGAAGCAGCCAGAACACCTGATCCGGACTCAGAGACCAAATAAGAACCTGGCAGCGTCAGAACTGAATCGACCTAACGCCAGCATCATGGCGCGCGAGGTCCAGCTGAGGGGAGTCACTGAGGGCTGTTTACCAGCCCAGACCCTTCAGTCTGGAGACGGAGCTGCATTGGTATGTAGTCAGGATTCCACTGGCCATGTCCCACTAGAGTCTTCACCAGGTTGTCATGGAGACCTGTTCATCAAAGGACACGCCACTGTGCCACGAAGCGCCAAGCTGATGGTGAGTGGGTTCATTTCCCGCACTGAGGTCAGAGCAGCAGATATACAGCAGGTATACAGAGAATATACAACAGGGGCCAGAAGTGCTTCCTTCTCCTCTGGCTGAAAACATGACTAGTGGTGCTCCTGTTCTCCATTACTACTGCTTATCCTGCACTATCCAACCAACAGAGCAACAGTTTAAAATGGATTACATCCATTTTATCACTCAGGAATCTATGCAGACTGTCTTCCATGGCTGCACAGGTCTATTATCCAGGAAGTGAATAACAAGCATTGAAACATTAGTGGATACAAATCCAAAAATTCAGTTAGGTATTGTACGGTAGTAAGACATTTTCATATTTTATCATGTTAGAAATATCAATTTATCTATTTTTATTTTGGATTTTATGCAAGGAAGACTCTTTAGTTTTCTTTCTTTTTTCAATAAAAAATGTGGCAAGCATAATTCACTCCCTTATTAATTGAAGGTCTAGACTTTGACTAGGAAAAGTTAGACTAGTCAAAGTTAGTCCTCAGGGGTCGGCATCCTGTACGTTTTAGCTCTCCAGTAACAACCGTTTCAGCATGTCGATGTTCTTCTTAGGGCTTTTAATGAGCCATCATTTGATTCAGGTGTGTTAAACCAGACCTAAAACATGCAGGATGCCCTGGAGGACCCACTTCGGGCACCACTGAAGTGGGTTTAAATCTGAACATAAAAATGTTCCAACTGTATTATTGCAACTCTGGCTGAATGTTTGGGGTTGTTGTCTTTCAAGATGAATACCAGCCTGTAATAGTTTTCTTGCCCTTTACTTAGCTCCTGCCATTACCTTTAACCCATGTTTTCGACCCGGGTGAAGAAAATCTTTCCCAAAGCATGATGCTGGCACATCCATATTTTTTTTTTCTTTGTTTTCTTGTTTTTGCATGTTAGCCGGAAATGTTCCTTACCTTTCTGCTGTGGTCCTTTGGGATCTTCAAAGGCACTTACACTGAGATTTAATCCCACACACTTAGATTCTATTCAAATCTATCTTCTAAAATCTCAATGAAATTCAAAAAGTTTAAGCATCATAAATACTTTCATGTCACATGTTTTGTGACTGCGTTTATCTGGTGATACTTTTTCTGTTTTATCCCTCAGCCTAAGACTATAGACTGTTCCTCTTCACCACCAGTGCCTCACCTATGCTTGAAGGTGTCCAAACATCAGGGAACAAAGTTATGGAAGAATCCCTCTGGCCACAACGGCACAAAGCAGGAAACGAGAAGCACAAAGTGGCAGCTGAGTGCTTCAAAAAGGGGCCATTCAGCTAAGATGCCAACAAAACACACTAAGACTCAAAATGGCCGTGCAACACGGTCGCCTTCAAGGAATCAGCGGCTTGTTAAATTTGGTCCTGCAGGTGTTCTGGTTGCAGCTGCAAACCGCAAATCCCACAGTGCAACAGTGCCCCAGCTATCTACATGTAGAGGACTGGATTCATCTCCCTGCAGCAATGTGCCAGCTGTGCGGTGTGGCGGTCAGCGTCTGCAGCCCACAGGGCTCCATGCTGGTGAAGGTGTGGCTCCATGTTTTGCTGGAGCCTTGGTGGGCTCAGTGACCAATCAGATTTCAGCCATTCACCTCACCAAGGAAGGACAGTCTTCCTCCACTTCAATACAGTCCCTGTACTCATCCTCATCAGTGACAGAGGAGCAGCTGGTGAGGTGAGTTAATGGTTTTAATCATTGTTTTTTTTGTTGTTTTTTTTTTAATCCACTTAACTTGGAATGTCTCGTTCTCACCTTGTTTTCCAGCTTAGAGAGTGTGATGCAGGTGGATGGAATGGAGGAGGAGCTTCCAGATGAGCTGGAAAATGCCTTCAGTGATGATGGTGAGTTCATTAAAAGTATATTTTATTACCTGATTTATTGTTTAGACAGTTAAGCAGGGTTTCCACCAGAAAACTGCCCGGTTGCCGGGTGCCGAGGCGGTCCACCATGTTTTTGTTTTAAACGATGGTAAGTAGATAGGAAATGTAAAAATATTACTGGGTAATTATATGTTATGAGAAAACATCTCCAGTGAAACGCTATTGAAACCCACAACTATAGAGTCCTAAAACAACAAATCAAAAAATACAACTAAAATAAATATCAATTATTTACATAATGAGTTAAGTCCACTGCACTGTGCAGAAATGCGCAACAAACTGGATATTTAATTCAATGCTGCTAATATAGCTTTAGTAGCTCTTCCATTAAAAACTCTTGAGTTTTTAATGAGCGTCACAGAAACGACGCGGCCATGCGCACTGACTCTGGCTGACTAAGTAGACAAAGCATTTGGTAACCGGTGTAACCAGAAAAATAATGCTAAAAATAATATAAAACCAGCATGATGCCTGACTACAAGGTGAGCATGAAAGCTCCTCCGTGGGCTGAACCTCCATGACGAACACGTTTATCTACATGTACCAATCGGGAACACGTACATAAACTTTACAGGGAAGACAGCCAGATGCTGGGCAGCGTGTTGAAATGTAAAACACCGATGGTAAATCCAGATTTTATATTCAACTGGAACTCTGGACAATATGGAGATGAGACATAATAATTCTCTCTGTTTCCATTTTCAGATGATTCAGAATGTTATTCCATCATTCGTTCTTCTTCTTCTGATGCATCAATTCCTTGCATCTCAAGGTAACACACACACTCACTCACCCACACACACACACAGAAGTACTCATGCTAGTACTTCTCTTAATCTGAGTGCTTTGTAAAGACCAAGTTTTCCCACAGAAAACTTGCTGGAGCCTGGTGGTCGGGAACTTCGTCCAGCGGGCCACCATGTTTTTGAGTTAAAAATGTTTAAAGTTGACAAAAAACTTGAAAATATCATTTGATAATTATGTGGCTTTGAAGATTAATACCTGAACACCAACTATAAAGTCTTAAAAATGCATATTTAAAAAAAAAAAATCTTAAATAAATAATCAATGCTAAGCCTGGTGGGGGCACAAGTAAAGCCAGGTGGATCGGCAGGCTTATAATACACTGAAGACTATTGCTTTAAGTTCCTACTCCTGACTTTAATCCTAATGATTACTAGTATATTCCCAACCTTAACCAACACTTAACTGACACCATGCTCTCAACAGGTGTGTTAGACCCTGATGACCCCAACATACCTCATTTGAAGTACTAAAACTGGTTCTCATTGACGCAGATGCATGAAGGAAATTGCAAACTTGACTCCAGACCCTGGTTAAACAATTTCTACAGAGCTCTGTATGAAGGATTGTCTGCTTGTTCAGAATTTTGTTGCTGTTCTTTATGCGCTCAGATAGCAATGTTGATATTTCTCTTTAAGTAGTCAACTTCCACTATCTGGTTTCTGGATTCGCAGGAGGCATGGATACCTTTGAGGAACATTTATCTTTAGGCCTGTCGCGATAATAAATCAATTATAAATAAATTAACAATAAATTAAAACTATTGACCTCATTTCAATTATCGGCTTTATCGTTTCTTCCGGCCATTTTTTGATGGAAAAAAATGAAAAAAGGCTCAACTCCGGTGCTCTCCACTGACCCTCCCTTTCTCATTTCCTTAGTGTAATTCCCAGCACACACTAAATGTCACCGATTGTCGGCCAATTTTCAAAACCCGAGAGACCACACATTAGCTGACAGAAATCCTAGGTGTAACCATTCGATTGGGTTCGTGCCATGTGGTGTCCAATAATGGACACAAAATAATGGCTACATGTCCAGTTAACTCATTTTAAAACCAGGTATTAATCAATGTTTTATTACAATCTACCTGCAATGCTAGCATCAGTGTAAACTCCTGACTGAATGAAAATCATTATAACGTATTTATGCCACGTTAATGAAGAACAGCCGAAAAATTACCAGGTTTATCAACTGTGGTAGCAATTTCGATGATCTACCATGACACACCACACACTACAGGATGATCGGTTACGAAATCGCAAGCCACAATCTTTGAATGGTCAACGTTCTAAGATTGTCCTAAGGGGAAAATCGGTGCAAAAAATTCTGTAGTTTGAACTATTGCATCAGGCGTCGGATGTGCCCGTCTTCTCAATTTAAATCTAATGATTACTGAAGGGCAATATAGTATACATACTTCAGAATCTGCACCCTTTTGGTTGTGTTTATTTTCACTTTGGCTTTATGTTGTTTAGTTTTTATTAAAGTACATTTTTTGTCAGTGGAGACTCATAATCCATTTTATTTTTGTTTTTGATTGTTTTTTTATTTTGTTTATCAGTTCCAGTGTTAAGTGTTCTTTTGAAAATAAAGTGTATCAGTCATTTCCATTAAATCAGTGTGAAAAGGTCTTCAAACAATATTATCGTTTATCGCAATAATTTGCACGTCGTCCCCACGGTGACACTTTTCTTTAGCTGAATAGATAATCTGGTCAGAGTTGATGAATATAAGGAGTCCTAAAAGAGAACCACTTACGAACGATGAAAGACATAACTATGTTTTATCTTATTAAAATACTTTGCTTGTAATGTAACAAACATCTGAAAAAGTTTAAAGGTACTGATCCTTGATAATTCCAAATCCATATGTGCTGACAAAGGTGTTTTTTTTTTTTTTTTTTTTTTTCCAGAAACAAAATATTCAACATTTTCCTTTTGTCTTTACTTAGAAAGAAAGCTGTAACCCTGACTTCCTTCCTGATTGATCCTTCTGGCCTCAATCAAACATCTGCCCAGCTGATTTGGTCTCCCTGTTGTCCTCTCAGTTTGTTGTTGGACAGGCTGAAAGCAGCAGATGATGGTGGAAAGCTCTGCTGTATTGTCTCTGGACAGCTGATTCTCTGCTAAAACAACCCAGATCAGGAGCACTATTGTTTCCTTCCCCAACTGGTTTGTTCCTCAGCTCATTCACTCAGCTCACTGACACCCTGAACTCCCCACATCTCCACCTGAGAGCTCCACTTGTTTATATTCCACAGTTAGAAATTTGTCTGTAATTCCAAAGTAACCTGTCAGAAGTTTAGCTGAATCTGGAAATCTCATCTCCTATATGACTGTCATGTGAGTATGTATGAGCTGTTGTTCTTAAAGAAATGAAGTTTAGCCGGTATTAATCCTCCCTTAAATGACTGTAGAACAGTCAGATCAGAATTGCTGTCCTTTGTGTGTAAAGGCCTCTGCCACTTAATCCTACCTGGCATCATGTTACGCACATGTAGAGCACCATGTGTTACAAAATGAATCTGTGACCCGATGCCAGATGGTGTTAGTTAAATGTCACTGAGTTCACCTGTGGCTGCATTACTTTTTAATCTGCTCAGCTTGTGGTTTGCTGTGTTAATTACAAGCTCTACTGTTTGGATCCCGTTGATAAATCTACGTTTATAAGGTTGAATAATGCTGTCCTGTGTGCTGTTTGTTTTCTTTGGCTGCACATATCGAATCTGATGTGTGAGTTACACTGCTGTCTCAGTGGATCACTGGAAATCTACAATTACAAGAAAATTAGAATTTATTTTCATTCATGGCTTCTGTTGATTTTGATAAAAATTTTCTTCAACTCTTCTCTGTTAGATGGCTCAGCTTCCTCCCTAGGGCTGGAGGATATGGCTGAAAAACACATCTTAATATAAGTTGATATAGATAATTATTGATGTATTTTTTAAATTTTTTTTTAAAATATATTAAGAACGGGAAGTCTCAAGTTCTTGCGAGAGTGAGAGCAGATGAGTGAATCTGTCGTGAATGTTCATCAGCATTCCTGCAAAGTCAGTGGATTATTAGGCCCGAGCAGCTAAGCGCTGCGAAGGCCTATTGTTTTTGTACTGTTTATTATTATTTTTCTTCCCACCTCTTTGGGGGGCTTTTTGGGGGCCTTATCATATTCAAAAACTCACCAAACTTGGCGGAACCATAAAGGGAGTTTAAAAATTGTGATTTTTAAGGTCAACACAAAAATCACACAAGAAATGGCTCTACAGCGCCACCTAGAAATTTTCAAAGGACCCTTTCCTATTCACTTACTTCATCGTAGAGACATGAAATTTGGTACACTTGTAGAGCTCCCCAAGACGCTCAAAATTTACAATTAATGTCATAGTGCAAGTATCACAGAAAGTCGGCCATTTTGGATTGAAGCTCCGATTTTGACCCCATTTTTGCCGTTTTCAGCCTTCGTATTTGATCGAACTCCTCCTAGGGATTTCGATTGATCGGCTTCAAACTCGGTCAGTCTGTCCCATCTGTCCCATCTAAAGTTATCAAAACGGTGAGTTTTTGAGTATTCTGAAGGGGGCTTAGCAGGGGTCAAAGTTCACCGACTCGCCAAAAAAAAAAAAACTTATGTCTCCGACACAGAAACTCACAGAAGCACCAAAGTTACTGTGATTGATCATCATCGGGTCTCCTACAATACCCTATGGTCGAATGATGACATCACTTAGGCCACGCCCCCTGAGAACAGAAAATGTAATGTTTTACTGTGAACGGTCGCGATGTGACCCCTTTGACCTCATCAACATGAAACTGTGCCCAGAGACAGAAGACATGTTGGTGTGTTGAGGATTCCAACCCCGACCAGCTTCGATGAAGCAGGTGGCCGTGGCGGCGTGGCGAAGTGACCTGTAACGCCATTGCCATACGTTTGGCTCTCAATTCCAGAGTTTCGGGCCGAGCTGCTCCAAACTCTCTAGGATGAATCCTCGTCGACTCCCCGACAGGAATCCTTCACAACATTTGGTGGCCGTGGCCTAATTTTTCTATAGCGCCCCCTAGAAAACTTTAAATGATCAGCCCCAAGCCACGCTTTAACCTACAATTACGAAACTTGGTAAACATGTGTATCTTGTCAGGACGTACAAAAACGTCTCTTGGAGCCATGGTCTAAACCCCACAGGAAGTCGGCCATTTTGGATTGAAGTTCGGATTTTGACCCCATTTTTGCCGTTTTCAGCCTTCGTATTTGATCGAACTCGTCCTAGGGATTTCGATTGATCGGCTTCAAACTCGGTCAGTCTGTTCATAAGGCATGTCCCATCTAAAGTTATCAAAACGATGAGTTTTTGACTATGCTGAAAGGGGGTTAGCAGGGGTCAAAGTTCACAGACTAGCCATAAAAACATAAACTGTTATATCTCCTACATAGAAACTCACAGAGGCACCAAAGTTACTGTGATTGATCATCATCGGGTCTCCTACAATACCCAATGGTTGAATGATGACATCACTTAGGCCACGCCCCCTGAGAACAGGAAGTGTCATGTTTTACTGTGAACGGTCGCTATCTGACCCCTTTAACCTCATCAACATGAAACTGTTCTCAGAGACAGAAGACATGTTGGTGTGTTGAGGATTCCAACCCTGACCAGCTTCGATGAAGCAGGTGGGTGTGGCGGCGTGGCGAAGTGACCTGTAACGCCATAGCCATACGTTTGGCTCTGAATTCCACAGTTTCGGGCCGAGCTGTTCCAAACTCACTAGGATAGATCCTCATTCACTCCCCGACAGGAATCCTTCACAACATTTGGTGGCCGTGGCCTAATTTTTGTATAGCGCCCCCTAGAAAACTTTAAATGATCAGCCCGAAGCCATGCTTTAACCTACAATTATGAAACTCGGTACACATGTGTATCTTTTCAGGATGTACAAAAAAGTCTCTTGGAGTAATTTTCTCTTCAACATTAATGCAGCCCTGAAAATATAATTTATGAAGGCCATCTTAACATAATAATTATTTAAATATACATAGTTATGTGTTTTGGTTTGTTCCAATAATTCTTACACTAAAAGTATTGATTATTCTTGGTTAAAATAATAAGTACGTGATTGATCAGCTGTCACTGTTTAGAAACTATTTCCGTAATTCGCCACTTGGGGTCAGTGTTACTCCACCAATGAAACAACTCTCTTTCGGCACAAGTATAATTATGAATAACTATATGAGTATTTCTTCAGTAGGGGTCAGTGTTACTCCACCAATGAAACAGAATGACAGCAAAACAGATGAATAACTATACTAGTATTTCGCCAGTAGGTGTCAGTCTTACTCCACCAATGACAAACAGATCGACGGACGCATGGACGCATCTAAACTTTGCGAGAGCGTCTGCCCTGAAATTTCCAAAAGGATAGCGGTTACATATAAACTGAGAGGTTATATGTGACCTGAAAGGTTATATGTAAACACTCAGATAGTTTTTGTTGGCTTAAAACACGCACTAAATGTAGCGTTTTGTTAATAACTGTTATTTACTACTGCAAGTAAATGCATCTATATAATTTGTCCCTATCTTACTGATCAGTCAAGCTTGCAGAAGCAAGCTGCTACGTACGAGGTTCGGAGTATTCCGCTGTACTTTTTTTTTTTTTTTTTTTTTCTAATCAGTTGGAGCTGCTAACGTTTCCTGAACATTTTGCACGGATTTTGGAGCCATAGAACCGGACCACGCTCAACGTTTTGCTTTGGGTTTTGGAGCTGCAGATTCGAACAACTCTCGTGAGCCGGAACGGACTGTTGAAGCGGAGTTGGAGCAGTTTTATTGCCGTTCGTTTAAAAACTGGTAACTCGCGGTGCGGTGAGTAACGCTGGTTATAGGAGCCGCCATGTTTTGGAACTCCGAGGACGATGCTGCAACGTTTGTATTGCTAGCGCTTTTATAATTAAAGAGACTGAATAGTGTGTTTGATACATCCAGTTTGATACATTCAGCCTTGTTTGTTGTTATGAATAGAACCTGTTTAAAGGCTTGTTTAAAAGAGCTCTGACAAAATGCTAAGTATCTTATTACCAATTCATTGGGGTTATAATATTTAGTTGTAGCTCTTCCTGTGATTAATACCTAATTAATGGCTGGGATTGAGCCTGTGCTATTGTTGTGACAGTTAACTGTGCTCTGCTAATGTACTTTGCCCTTGGTTTATTACTGACCAGAATGGTTTATTAAGCTGGAACATCTTCAACTTTGTTGAAATTTTCCTCTGATTTTAGAAGAAGGTTGAAATTGCACTGCATTTACATCTAAGTCGTAGTTAGCATGAAAGCATGTGGGCGTGGCTTAGTGTGAAACTGAATATTTGCCATGAAAGATGAAGATTAAATAACTTGCAAATGCAAGATGACAGCTGCACCAGACTTCCTAATTCTCTCTGCAGAACAGTCCTGAACACATTTACATGGTGACTTCATGACATCACGTTAGCCCTGCCCACTTTTAGCATAGAGTGACCTGTTTTTTCTGCTGTGTATTTTACTGTTATTCTATCATTTATATGAGTTTCATGATCTGAAAACTGACTTAAAACGATAAAATGATGAACTCTGTGGATGCTGGCTGCTGACCGAACCGCATTTGGGTGTAGAAATGGCGAACTGCAGTCCTACGCCATGTGCATAAGATCGGCTATAAATCACTCATGGATCATCCGACTGGCGCCAAACTGGATATGTATGACCTTTGTTGACCTCTAAGGAGCACAACAGCATTGAAATGTAATTTGACTCCACTGCGCCCCCTAGGTTAATCCACCAGCTATATCTCCTCCTAAATGCCCAATCTGTACCACATTTTTTGTGCGTCGTCAGGGAGCGCCGCCGAACGCATCGATGCGTACCGCCTGGTGGACGGGCGCGGAAACTGCGCAACGGCTTCTGCGTTGGCACGTGGGCGCGGTGCTGGAATCTGCGCAACAGCTTCCGCGGTGCCGTGCGGGCGGAGGTGCTTTAAACTGCGTGAGAGCTTCTGTGGTGGCTGGCGGCCGGCGGTTGCTAGTTCCCCCACGGTGGCCAATAGCGCCCGACGCCGCTTGCGGCTTTAATTTCCTTTTATTACCTTAGCATTCTATCACATCCAAACTTTTTTGGAATTATGGTTGGATTCTTTAGTCTTTCTGTGGAGAGCAGACCAAACCTGTGAATCATCAACCTGTTCAACTCTTCTTATTTCTCCTATCATCCCTTCCTGGTCAGTATTGAAGAGCCAATGGTGTTGGAGGCTGAGGATGATCGAGAAGAGCGACCGGCGCTCATCCCCAGCCTGTTTCCCCTCATGCGCCCCACTCTCTACTTCAGCACAGCCAATGAGAAAGGTCAGGAGTGACTCCTGTAGTTTAGAACTAGTAGATGCTCTTTACCAGCTGATCTCATGTCTGGTGTTCTGCAGTGGAGTTGCTGCCTACCGAACAGAGACGTCTACTCAAATGGAAGATGAGCTCCGTTACCCCCAACATCGTCAAGCACACCATCGCTCGATCACACTTCAAAGCCACCAAGAGTGAGTCATCACACACAGTGAGATGGGAATCTGTTTAGTCACCCTGAGTGAGTGAATTGTGTTGTTAATGCAGAGAGCAACAGCTGGCTGGGCTGCTGGGGACACCACATGAAATCTCCTGGCTTTAAGGCAATTGGCGAACACCAGAAGGTGAGTATATGCACACCCACACTCTAGCCGCTGTCCCTGCAGTCTCCAGATTGAGCATGTGACTGTTCTTTTTTTATTTTTTGCAGTTGAACCACTTTCCAGGAACCTTTCAGATTGGTAGGAAGGACAGACTTTGGAGGAATCTGTCCAAGATGCAGCATCGCTTTGGCAAGCAGGAGTTTAACTTCTTCCCAAAGACGTTCATCCTTCCTCAGGATATCAAACTGCTGCGGAAGGCATGGGAAGATAGTGGCTCCAAGAAGAAGTGGATCATCAAACCTGTACGTTCTATACCTTTCTGATTTTGTGTGAACTACTTCTTTTTTCTTCTTTTTTTTAATTAGAGATTTATTTTACATTGGAGTACAAGGTACATGGTGCAGTACATGACATCAGTTGGGTAAAAAAAAACCATGAAACAAACAGAATAAGAAACTGAACATGTTGTGTTTTTATGAATGACTACTGTATGTGAACTACTTCTAAATGTTGTGTAAAGAAGGACTTGCACAGTTAAAACCAGAAGTTTGCACACGTCAAGTGAAAAGACAGAAAGGCCTGTTTTGTTCCTCACTGAACCTAAATCTGACCAAATGTCTTTTGCCTCAGTTTAGTCAAAATCACCAAAATAATACCTGTTTACTAAATGCCAGAATAATAAATTAAAGAATATGTCAGTGATTTATTTATGTCAGTTTTCAGTTTGGTGAATCAGGAAATTTGATCAGAGATCTGATGTGTCAGTGAATCACTGAGTCTGTTATAGATGAAAGATTATTTTTCCTTAATGTTGTTCTTCTGTCCCACAGCCTGCGTCAGCCAGAGGAATGGGGATCCAGGTCATCCACAAATGGAGCCAGCTGCCCCGCAGGAGACCACTGCTGGTGCAGAAGTAAGCAGCACAGATCTGACCATAACTTACTGTCACTATTTGTATGGAAACATTTCCCTCTGCTTCCTCATCTGCAGGTACCTTCACAAACCCTACCTCATTGGGGGGAACAAGTTTGACTTGCGGATTTACGTCTATGTGACATCCTACGAACCGCTCCGAATTTACCTGTTCTCTGACGGACTGGTCCGCTTTGCCAGCTGCAAGTGAGAATGAAACAACATCCTGTTGGGTTATGTGGACTGGAACTGATCCATGCTGAGGCAGAGGTTCTATTTCTCTGCAGGTATTCGTCTTCCATGAAGACTCTAAACAACAAGTTCATGCACCTGACCAACTACAGCGTGAACAAGAAGAACTCTGAGTACCAGACAAACAGCGATGACAAGGCCTGCCAGGGACACAAATGGTAACTCAGGAAGTTTGGGGAGTGTGTGGGGGAAGAACCAAATCTTATAGTGCAGCATCATTATCACAGAGGATACTTGAATGAAGTATTTGGTGGAATTTATTTTATTTTTTATTTTTTTGCAAGTTATGCATAAAAATTCTGCATGTCAGTTATATATTTGTCCTGTTGGCTGGATTCTCTCTCCCTCTGCCCTCGACGCTCACATACGATGAATATTTTAATAATCGCAAAATACCAGAGCTCAGAAATGATGAAGCAGTGTCGAAACATTGCCATTGAATTATTTAGCAACATGATCCCTGCTCCATGTTTTCCTGATTTACTGTCGCCCTACTGTGACGTTCAGCCAATAAAACACAGCTTCTTTTCCGTTTTGTTAATAAAGTGAAATATTTTTCTGTTGTGTCTTTTCAGGGCTTTGAAGGCTCTGTGGCACTTCCTTGGCTCGAAAGGCATCAACACCAACCTGATATGGGAGAAGATTAAAGACATTGTGATCAAAACTATTATAGCGTAAGTTCACTGTTCCATTTACTGAGAACTTTCTTTACAGATCCTGGTGTTCTGTCACAAACATGCTTATCGAGGTCTAATGACTCAGGAATCTTTCATAGGATTTATGAGAATGACAACATATTTTAGTAATGTTTTAGGAAAAAAACTACAAAATTTTCACAAAGTTAGCAAATGTTTCAAAGATCAAACTCATTTCCTTGTTTGATTCGAAATTGTTTAATGAATAAAAAAACATTAACATCACACATCAATAAAAACAAGGTTTAGTTTTTAGTTTAAAATCGCCATCGATACTAACTAGTGCAGATTTTTAAGAAGTGACATTTCTACATAGCTAATAATTTAGCATTAGGTGTAGTAAAGTACTGCGACCTGTCCAGAGTGTACCCGCCTCTCGCTCGAAATGTTCACTGGAAATAGGCACCAGCACCCCTCCCAATCCCACCAGGTAGAAGGGCATACAGAAAATAGATGGATGGATTTAGTAGAGTAACAGGAATCTCACAATGATGTGCATCATGCTGATTCAACATAGTTGAATCATTGGTTGAATAGAGTGTGTTCCAAATAAACCCAGGGCTCATTTATTGTCGGAGGAAATAGAATTCAAGCAGGCAGTTCCTGTATAAGGAGAAGGGCATCATATGTTGGACATGTTGGCTAAAGAACGTCAGAGTGGAATGATTTGTAGACATTCAAGAGTTAACCATCGCTTTTAAAGTTGGTAAAGGGGAAAACGCAAGGAATGCAGAGAATGATAAAATCTTCTTTTTCAGAAGAAGAAGAATGAATAAGCTCATACAGAATCAGCCAAATATGTTGTTGTTTTTTTTTTTTTCTGAACACAACTGTGTCTGAAAACTGTTTTTAAAGAACCTCAGCCAGTGAGTTCCGACCTGTAAAACAGTTTTACACTTTGAACTAGAAATAGAGTCCAGGTCCTACACAGAGCATTGTTCTAACATCACTTTGGCCACAGTAGCTGTCCCAGACTTGTTCATAGACTGTGTTTGTGTGGAAAGCTAAAACAATGCTAGAAGCAAACAAATTTCCTCATTTCTGTGTTTGGTTCTCAGTTCTGAGCCATATGTGAATACCCTGCTGAAGATGTACGTGAAAACACCTCACAGCTGCCACGAGCTGTTTGGCTTCGACATCATGCTGGACGAGAACCTCAAACCCTGGATCCTGGAGGTCAACATATCACCCAGGTGACACACAGACCGCTGCACCTGCTGTCAGATGGAAGGCTGTAGAAGCGCATCTGTAGCTCTGCTCTCTGTCCTCCAGCCTCCACTCCAACTCTGCCCTGGATGTTTCCATTAAAGGCCAGATGATCAGAGACCTCCTGAACCTGGCCGGCTTCAGGATTCCCTCGAGAGAAGAAGTGGCGTCCTCCTGCAGCAGTGCCTCCAGCTCCACCAGCAGGTAGGGAGGACCTTTTACACCTTGATTTCTATTGCTGGGATTGTGTGTTCAAGATGAAAACAGGGACTGCCTCGGTGACCTTTTATTCTTTTTTTATGCAACTCTGAGGAAAAAATATTACAATTAGTGTCTCTGTTTTGTAGTTTGCATGGAGGGAACAAAGAAAAGAGAAAATCTGATCTGTCTGCTGATGAGAGAGTAAAACGAGCCTTTTACCTTACACAGCGCTATGCCGACCAGGTAAACAAACGCATGCACACAATGCACACAGCTCTGTTACAGCAGTTGAGTCTACTGATAAAATAGTATTATCTGTTCTCAATAAGTGCTTTTATTAGAGGACATTTGAAAGAAACTACATGCACAATGTTGCTAGTTTTTCTATTTTCTCTCCTCACAAAGAGAAAAATAAGTTTTTAACTTGTTTGTCTCCTCCTGCCTCATAAAGGATTTCCTATCATCAGTGTTGGACATTTTGACTTCTGAAGATGTCCGCATGCTGGCTGAGAGCGAAGATGAACTGAATCGACGAGGAGAGTTTGAGCGCATTTTCCCATCGCAGTCTTCATCACGCTACCTTCGCTTCTTTGAGTGTCCCAGATACCTCAACATCCTGCTGGATCAGTGGGAACAGAAGCACTGCAATGACCGGACCAAACGTGAGAGCCCTGGCAAAATATGCTCTGTTTTCCAGCAGGAAGCTTAGTGCCATGTGGTGAAGAAACATTCGATTAGAATTGTTTGAACTGCATCTATTTTGCTACATGAGAAAACCTGCAACCTTTCTTGGAATTTTTTTTAAAGTAGTGGCCCAGACACAGTGAGCATTGTGGAAAAAAAAAAAATTTTGGCAGCGACGTAACCTGTTGAAATTTTTTTGTGTCTTGTGTGTAGGCATCAGTTTGCTGAGGCTTCTCTGTCAGAAAGGAATCCATCTGGGGAGCAGTGACCCCGCTCATGTGGTGAGAAGCTCCTTGGCTGGCAATGAGGCCTTTAAACTGCTTCGCCACATAGAAACCAGGCACCCTGTGCATAAGCAACACTTCAGGTGTCATTGTCTCCCATCTGAAATGTCGGCTGAACATAATCAGTTCAGCCGACAGAAAAAAAACTCCTTTATCCGCACCGGCAGATCATTTGTCTGAGGCACTGAGCGGAGAAATCTGTGTTTTGCACCCGGAAGTCACGGACATTAGTCGTTATTGTGAGTTAAAATTTTCACAAAAGTAAAATGTTTATTTTTGTGGCGCTGTATCTTATTTTGAAGGGATATGTAAACGTTACCATAGAGACCAGAGTCAGAGCGTTAGAGCAGTGGTCGAGACTAGATGAGAGGAGTGAAGCTTGTGAGTTTTAGGTCTGATTCAGACGGTATGATTTAAGGATTGTTGGACAATTTTTCTAAACCTCTGTGATCATACACGACACGAACCGATAAAAATTCAACAGGTTCAATCGGTTCGTGTGTCCAGCCATACGGCAGGAGCAACACACCACACGCAAACTGATTTCACTCACGAACATCCCGATTCCAGAAGAAAATCCAGTAAAACCCCCAACATGCCATACGTGAAAACATGATTACAAAAGTTTGATTTTCGGTACAATTATTTAATGATTGAATTTTTTTTCTCATCATATTTATCATTGTCTAACTTCATTAGAGACCCACGAGAAGTCATGCAGTGTTAACACAGAGGCCCTGATCAGAAATCTTCTAGTTGGAAAAAAGAAATCCTATCTCATAAACATAAGCATCTATGGCGTTAGCACTGTACTCCTTAGTGATGATGCTATTGAGAGAAGAAGACCAGTTTGTTTTTCTTTTTTTTTCTATTATCTAAAGGCCGGTTTATAATGGTCTGAGGAAGCACAAAAGATACAGTATCAGATAAGAGAATTATAAGCTTCCAGAGAGGAAACTGTTTTCTACTGGCGTGTCGCTGATTTGTTTTGGCTACTAGTGAAGCCCAATATTCTTAATACCTGTGAAATTTAGATTTAAGATTATTTTACATTCAGTTTGTTTCTAACAGGGTAATGAAAAATAACATCTGAAGAATTGATGGTGATGAGCTTTGACGTTGAAAGGCCTAATGGATGGAGCTAAATCTTAGCTCTGTCCGTTAGTTCCATATTAGATTCAAGTCTGGATTCTGGTTTAGTCACTTTAAGGTATTAATAATACTTCAAGTTAAGTTGGCATTAAATGAAAAGATAATAATCTGCCTGGGGCTTAAGTAATTTTTTGTACATCCATGGTTTTAGCAATCCTGCCATGATAACAGGTGAGATGCAAAAAGTGTTAAGTCTCATCTCCACTTATTTTGATTGTTTTGAATTAATGAAATGCTGTTTTGCTGGAGGACCAGCTGCACTCTCACATATGGTGCCATTGGTCCCAACATTAATGCTAAGATTGATCTTTTCACAAAGCTTCCTTAAAGCTATGTCACTTGGAAAACTGGGAGAAAGCAGAGGAGCTCCATCTTTTCACAGATTGCCTGTCTTATACCATATTCCTACTGCAGTGTCAGTTTCAACAAATATGTAAAAGAACATTCTTTTATTCAAGTTGCTATATTTAGTTGGGCTTTATAGATGTGAAGCCACAATGAGTGAGCTGCAGGTTTGTCTTTTATTTCCCTCTTCTTTTTTTTTTTTTAAACAGTGCTTTAGTATCAGAATGGAGGAGATGAACAGAAACTGAGATAAACAGAAACTGCAGTTATCCATGCAGCCAAGAGGGAAGAAGCCTCTCTGAGAGCTGCAGCTGTTAAACGTCCATCTCTTTTTCTGGTTGTTTGTGTGCAGTGGTCTAAGTGTAACTACAAGTCGAGGACGGAACTCCAGAAGCCAGGTGTGGTGAGTCCATCCAGATCCAGGTAAACGGCCACAGCGCCATGGAAACCAATCCAAGCAATGCAACTCCTGCACCATGAAGTTGTCAAAAATATTTTCAAAATAAGAACACTGACATTTAACTTTTCGGAGATAAAAATGGCTGAGTTCAGTTATTGTCTTCCTGATTGACCATTATGACTTTAGACATGCAGTTTATCATTTGCTTCACTGGTAGAAACATTTCCAGCATGTTTCTGACATTGACCAGGTCTGATGGTGACCCTGTAGTGTCTCATAGAGGACACAGGCACCATGATGCCTGTGCAGTTATCCATGCAGCCTTGAGATGCTGCCCTTTTTCAATACTCTCAATTTTTCATTAATGTGCCTGCATACAGTGGTATTCGCACATACCTGTGAAATAAAAGCTTTTAGTAAAACCAGCAATTATTAATTAGAGACATGTTTGATTTATGTGATGTAACCTGACACAATCATGTTTATAGAAGTGGACTGGGACCACACAGTGAAAAACAAGCTGACCTGAATCTCAGAATTCTTACTTTTGTTCTCAGAAGAATAAAGTCAGAATTCTTTTTTTATTTTTTTTCTCTGGTGGCCCTAATCCTTTCCCACAGGTCTGTGACTTGCAGACTTCCCTGACACCAGTGTCTCTTTGTATGTGTGTGTTGTGTTCCAGGGTCGTGGTCAGCCACTGTAAGGCCGCTGATGACGACTGTTCAGACCCAGAGTCGTCGTCTGTCTCCAGTCTGAACAGCTCCCAGAGTACGGGGTCCAGTGCAAGCAGCAGTGCCTGTGCCAGCCCTTAGCCCACCCCCATTCCGAACCTGCTGCCTGAGCACAATTCCTCCTTCTGATGATATGTGGTACCAGAACTGACACAAAACCTGGATACCACGGAGTCCTCCAAAGTCTCTGGAGCAGAAAGCACGAGTGACTCTGTTCAGGTTTAGTTTAACTGGACCATCAGAGGGATGAACAGCAGCTGCTTTTGTGACCTATAGAAAATTGATCTTGAAACTTCTGCTAAATTGTACAGAGAAGCTTTTACATAATTCTTTTTGAACATTTTTCCAGGGGACCCCAAAGAGTGGCCCTGCCCCTGTTTGCTCTGGTGATGAAAGGATGTTCTGACTGGGTGTGTCCAGCTTTCAGGACAGGACACAGAGGTCCTGATATGTCCCTTCTGTCTTCACCTCTCTGACACGCCTGGGCGTGTCAGGTTGCCATGGTCTCACTCTGTTGCAGTGCTGGCGTTTGTGGCTATGGAGAAACTTTGATAGCAGAATGGGATGTAATTTGAGATTTATTTAAGGAGGCATGTCGAACATAGGCATAGAAACAAGCTTATCAGGCTATGTTGAGGTCTGTGTAGATTCAGTGGGTCGAGTAGAGGATTCTGTGCAGATCTGTCGGCTCAGAACAAGAATTCACTGTGATAACTCAGAGCTGCTGCATGCATCACACCAGCTGACACCTTTTCCTCCAGGCTGGTACAGTGCTGATCCTCACTGCCTCTCCAGGAGTCAGGCTGCAGGGTCCTGACTCCCTGCAGGACCCTGCAGAATCAAAGTGTTCAATGCTTTTTGAAGGGCTGCTCTCAGCTGAAGCCTAACCGAAGCTGTTACTTTATGTTTTCATCTCCCATGTTTCCAAGTTGCTTGAGTTTTTTGAGCTTCATGTATTTCTCCTTAACAAGTTTCCGTTGGACTAATGTTCTACCTCTGTTCTGGTGATGAGAGCAAGTAAATGGTGTAGTGCAAGTATTTCAGGTTCATACCCAGCTGCTGTGGGAGGCAGCTGGGATTTTTTGATGCAAAAGACAGAAGTGGGTTTCCTGCAGCACAAAACCAAGGATGCACAAAGCTGAAAGGCATTCAGTGTTTCTGTAACAGTGTTTGCTGATTTAATATTTAGTATTTTCCAGAAGTTTTTAACCCTCTTTATACACAGCTGCTAAACTAATGTTCCTGTTTTCACTGTTCTCTTCAGTAGAACAGTGTTTAATAAGCATAGTTTGACATCAGTCTAGTCTAATTGGCAGTGATTAGACTAGGATATTTGATGTTGTTGTGTAGATGCATATAACGACCACCAGGGGTCCTGCTGCACAGAGCATCATCCATTTTGATAGGTTTTTATGAAGCAGAATGCTAAAATCACATGCCTTAGAGTTGTGACTTGTGTGTCATCACAGAAACATGAGAAAGATGATGAAACATGAGTGAATTGTTGCTTAATAAATAGTTAAATGCTTATTTTGAAACTGCTTGCTGAAATCTGATGGGTAAAGTCAGTGCTTCCCAGGACCACATGTTTCAATAAGTGTGGCCTCCTGACTTCTTCAGAATAAAATAGAATAAAAAGTTTTAAGCTGGAGCATATTTATGATAGAAACAGCTATTTTTTTGTAAACGTTTGACTTCGTTAGAAACTCTGCTAGCAGGTACATTGTGAAGTTTGACTTGTGTAATAAATCCCATTGAAAACATGTCCATCTCCAGGTGTCTGTGGAGAAGCTGCTGCTGGTTTACTGAAATGCCTTAAGCCTCTGTGTGACCGCAGCGTCCCCATACTGAGGCATTCTCTGTTGTTTGCATTCACAGATGCACCTCTGGATCTTTTTATCCACTGGTCTTTGTTCAAGGATGTTTTAAATGCTCAGGTTGATATGGAGGAAATAAATGTTATTTGTCATACAATTGTAATACGTGGATCGTTTATTTCAAATTATTTAAAAGTATCTATTTCACCATAATAGGTATTATGGTGAAACAAAACATTCTGTTTTGTTTAGAATTTGGCATTATACGACTAAAAGAAATATTTGATTTGAAGACTCCCTTAAAAAAATGTAAATTGTAATTTGAACTTAAACGTTGAGGAAGAAAAATGATTAATTTAACTCAGAAATTAAAGTTTTGCAACAAAACCATTGCAAAACTATGTACATGCAATTAAGGGATCTGCCTTGGTCTGTTTTTCTTCATATCTGACAGATTTTTATTAATTTTTTATTAATATTAATACTTAAAAACTTTATGAGGCACTGAATGGTGGCAATGCTAAATAAAACAATACAATATAAAAACAGATGCAATAATATCCATCCATCCATCCATTTTCTGATCATCCTTCTCCCTAACGGAGTCGGGAGTTGCTGGTGTCTCTCCAGCTGCGTTGCAGGCGAGAGGCGGGGTACACCCTGGACAGTAAACCTAAAATATAACTTATAAATTAAGACATCCATTTATTTATAACAATGTCACAATTTTTAGGAGCTGTGTTTTCCAAAGCCAGAATATTCAGCTAATAAATGACTTTGTGTCAGACTTTTTATTACAAAGCAAATCGGCTGACTGCATTCTTCAGTGCAGTAGTAGCTAAAATCCAATTGTTTGGTTGACTAACAAGATGTTAGTGGATAGATTTTCCTGACCAAGCCTGTGAACTAGTGACATCATCTGAAGGAAGACAAAAGCTGCTGGATTTACTAAACATCAAGAATTGTTAATTCACAAATGATAGATCTTTGGAAATATACAATATTTGTGCTTCTGATAGATCATGAGGTAATTGTACGCCATTAATTTAGCAATCCTTGCTATTAAGAGGGATTCTTCCACATGAACAAACTTTTTGAACAATTATATCTATAAGAAGCAAAATCAACCAGAAAATATGATTTAAGCAGAGACAGATGAGCAGCCAGAGCAAGAGACCAAGAGACATTTGCATTACATCAATCAGACTCTTTGCATGTTTCTTCTGGTTTAAACTGAAATCTTCCAGAGAATGGATAATGTGCTTGGCTGTAAGCTTGGAAATTTATAGTCAGTTTTTTTCCCCGTACAGTGGATATACTTGCAGTTAAAATAGCTTTAGTTAAAAAAAATATATATATAAAAAAAAAAGCATAAATCTGTTGCAAAGGGCAGTGTATCATTTAAATGAAACCAGATATTTATCTTCTCTGTATAAAAAGACATGACCTTTTTTACTTCTTGCTGTCTAACAATAAATTGGGCTGACTGCTCCTGCTTTAGTTCATTTAGTATTACAAACTTAATGAGACAGATGATATTCTACAAAATAAACTTCTAAATATGAGAAAACAGTTTAAGCTGAATATAAACTGCTATCTGTGCAGAGAATGAGTTGTTCTCTTGCAGCAGCTCAGTGCTGCTATAAATAGCTAATGCTCAGTGTAACCTGAACGTCTCACACAGCAGGGGCCTTAAAGCTGCACTGCAACTGTTTCTGTTTCTTTTATTTTGGAATTGGTTTACAGTGAACTAAGTTCAGCAGTTATAATGGATTCATTTTTTGTTTTCTGCAGTAGTCCTAAGCAGCTGTGCAGGATTTTAATGCTCACATCTCAACTTGTTCAGATCTAAGAGCCCATAACTTTCTTGGTTCACATCCTATTTGCAGTTTTCAAACTGCAGCAGCTGATGAGCGCAGCAGTTCAAACCGAAAGCCTTAGCAGTCCAACAAGCTTCAGAGCTTCAGTTTACAGATAAAGTCCATCTCCTCTATTGGCAGAGAAACGTCAGGAGGAGACGTTTCTCTACCACGTCTCAGGAAGAGACCAGTAGATTTTCACACAGTAAATTTCCCCCCAGGTGCATACATTAGATGTATAAAACATTTCATTGCTCATTAAGCTATGGTTTGGTTTGCTTTAGAACTCAGGTTCTAATAATGCACAAATGTTCATATTACATTTAGAAATCACAGTTGTATCAAACGATTTGTATTTACAAAATACAATATTCTTTTTAAGCTTTAGTTTTGGTATCGTCTTTCTGTCTGCATCATGACAGTTTAATAAACTTCTCTGTTTAGAGCTGCTGTGTATCTGCAGACATTCTGCACATTACACCTCCAGCTCAATGAGGGTCTTCTGTCCATTTAGGCAAACAAACCCAAAACGTGTGTGTGCATGTGCGTGTGTGTGGGTGTGGGTGTGTGTGTGATCTCTGTGCTATGGTTCCTATGGTTCCTCATGGGACCATAGGGCCACCCCCACATCCACCAGCCTGTTCTCTGTTTAAAGCCACATCCTGTTCATTCAGATGCATTTCAGTGGTTTAGCTTGCAACAAGCAAGCTATTCCCACTGACAGATGATGTCCTCTCTGATTTTCAATTAAATGAGTATGTAGAATCTCTGTCAACCCCTGCTTACACACTCCTACTTCCCCTCCCTCTCCCTCTGTAAATACCACTGGTCTTCCACCCCTCAGTCCAGATTTAGACCCCAGTCTCTCCCAGGCACTCAGACCCAGCTGTCCCGAGGACAGGAGATCCTCACCAAACTCTCTGTTCCACTGTTCCTGTTCTTTCTCCTGGCTGTCTTCACCTTGTCTTTACACCTTTATCATCATCACTTCATGGTCTAACATGGCCACCAGGCATCTCTGGCCTCTCTGTGCAGCCTGCTGTGCGATCTGATGCTCCTTCACTGATCGCCTGGTCTCCACAGAGGCAGACCTCCCAGTCCTCCTGGCCATGGATTCCTTTGCAGAGGTGAGTCTCCTTGGAGATTTGTCCGTGAATGTTAGTAATTGTGTTTGGACACGGCTCTGTAACTGAGAAGCTGTAAAGGAAAACATGCCGGCTACTATTACAGGTCCAGTCCTAAATGCTCCTTCCTCACCTTCTATCTGCATGATCAGTAAAGTTTGTCAATTCAAGTGCAACATGTGAAGATAAATACACTCTGGCCAAACTGTAGGAACCAGCTGACCAGTTGATGACCAGCAGACATGAAAAGGTTTTAATGTTGGTGCATGGTCCATATCACAGGAGATTTTTGTACTCTCTCTGAGCACCTTGGGAGACAGTGAAGTTATCCAGAAATATATTGGATTTAAACAGAAGTTGTCTGCCACACACAGTTTTCCATGTTTGGTCAGAGGCCCTTCCACCCTGCAGGGTTTGTAGTAGACTGACATCCCAAAGTTTTCTCTCCACAAAGACTTTCTTCTTGATGTGTTTCAGTTGAGGCTGGAATTGTGAACAGCACAACTAGTTCTCCCACCTTAGCTGTGGATTTCCTCTGGCTGTTATCCAATGCTCCCTGACCTGGACATAAACACATGCCACACTTTTCAGAAACTTATATTATTTTAAATATTTGAAATCATGGATTTTTTTCCTTCTATAGCAGGATTGGGATGTTTTATAAGCCTGTTGTGGCGATAAAAATCATTTATTTGGTATGCATATTTCACTATGGTGTGACTAATGATAGCATCGTCTGTATGTAGTCATGTTTGTTTCTGTCACATAACAGACGTCATGTGGTTCTGATCTCTTTGCCTCATTTCCTGAGTTCCATTCTTACTGGAACTCAATACAAAATCTATCTTCTATCAAATGAAACATGACAATTTTTTTTTTTAAACCATTCACTGAATCACTGTGATAAAAGTTGAAGAATTCAAGATTTCCTTTACATTTTGGGTAATTTTACTCCCCTGGATGTGTCAGCTCATTTCCCAGGCTGTTTCACAGAGAACATTGAGCTTCCAGTAATTCAGTATTTCAGTTGCTTATGAAGTAAGAACTTTGAGCTCAAAATGTCTTTTTATCTAAGAACATACTGGTTTATAATTATGACTAAGTGTTGACTCATGAGTCATATAATAAGAAAATCAGTTAATCACAGCAACTATCACCAGTTTCAAGGAGAGTGGCAGCAACATTATTTTTAGTGACTTCTGATCTATTTTTTAAGGGTTGTGGTGAGTTTTTCTTGGTGAACAGAGAAACTGTGACTCCTAAGGTCAAACGAAGTGAGGCATAACAATTAGAGTAGTTTTCCTCCATATAAGTGTGCCCTCCTAGAAGCCTACAGTATGTAAATGCTATATGTTCCCTCTTCCAGGTCCCCTTGTTTGAGATGGATGAGTATGAGGAAGAAGATGTTCTCTCAGTGAGGAGCAGAGGTATCTTATCCATTTCAAAGAGACAATAAAACCAGAAGGTGTTGATTTGCGTTTTAAATTGACTTGATCTGTCTTAATAGAGCAACTTTTAGGACTCAAATGATGTTTTAAGTTGTGCATAAAAATACATAATTCATATAGGATTGAAGATATTTGCCATCCAGTACAAAGAAAATGTATGTATTGCAATGTTCTAAAATATCTGCAAAATGAAAAGAACAAGGTTAACTAATTGTCTTGCTGACAAGCAGACACCATTGAGTCAGTGTGCAGTTTCTGTGTGTCCTAATCAAATGTCTGAACAGTCCATGTCCCAGTCAGGGAGTGACCAGTGGACTGCTCTGCTCCTCTCTTCAGTGTCCTGGACAGAATGCTGCAGGTCTGATGATACAATTACAAAATCAATCATTGACCTTTGGCCCAAGGCCACAAGGTGATTCATTTATGAATCACCTTGTGCTTGAACATGGTGTTTGTACTGGACAATCTGTGCCTTACACAGAAGTCCAACATCAAAGCACTACATGGGGTCAGATGGGAGAGGTGGTTCCTTCCAGTCACATCTCTGCTGCATTATGATTGCCTACGGGCATCAACTGCTCCACTCTCAGCAGCACTTCTGTATCCAAACTGTTTGTAACAAAGAGTTAATGTTGCACTGACAGAATGTCTCTGTGGAAGAATGTCTCAGGAAGTTTGAATTTCTGTAAAACATGGGCAATGGGGATCATTAAAACCTCACTGCAGCTTGACATGCACCTACATTCTATAAACCCCACATAAGAATGTATCACCCTCACACAAGCTCTCAGTTTTGTTACAAGCTCACTATGTGTTTTTTGTAGGTGTCTGTACATATGCCACATACCCCATGGCGCCCCCTGCAGGAGCAGCTCCTGACACCAACATTTACATGAATTTCATGAAGAGTCACAGTTGCTATGATGCCATGCCTAGAAGCTCCAAACTGGTCATCTTTGATACAACGCTGCAGGTGGAAACTTTTTAGCAGCAAAAGCTCAAATTGTTTTCATAGGTTTGGATTTTATTAATCAAGTTTTTGTCTGACTCAGGTGAAGAAGGCTTTCTTTGCTTTGGTGGCGAACGGCGTGCGGGCGGCACCGCTGTGGGACAGCAAGCTGCAGTGTTTTGTAGGTGGGAACAGGAACATCTCAATATTTATTCATGATTCCTGAACTGGTTCAGTCCAAGTGGACACATTAGGCTTTTCAGCAAACCTTTGCAGCTGTTCAGCTACAATGAAGCTCTGATCCACTCCTACTCTGAGCAATTATTGCTGCCTCTCTGTTTCCACTGAGATCAGAGGTTCCCCGCTGCTGCTTCTCTGTCCAGTTCTGCTGAAATATCACTGCAGCTTCAAAATGATGAAACCAGCAACCACTAAATCCACGGGCTTCAAATCTTCCACTCTGCAGATCAGTTGGCATCCATGTTATTACATCAGTAACGGAATAAAACGTCACAGATGTTGTTAGTTCATTATGAAGTGCATGGCTTTGCAAGCAATTTTTTAGTTATTGCTGCTGTCATTGTTCTTGTTGCCTCAAAACCTTCAGCATGTTATAAACTGCATCATAATCAGCCGATCAGCATATTTCTGTGATCAGACATCCAGTGGAGGATAATGGGATGTGTCCACTCTGTGTGAAGAAGTGACCGGAACCATTTGCTGGCGTCTTTCCCTTTTCCTACGTCCCCACTTGTTCCACAATCCTGTATCAACCTTTACCCAGCTTGAGGTGACATTTCATAAGTGGAATGACTTTAATCCACTGCTTTATTCTGCTCTGTCTTTGACATTTCAGTGTTTGACCCACAAACTAACCATGGAAGGGAAACATTACCCCAATTATTGGTTGAGTATGCATACTGCTGTCTTAACCAATGACATAACAAACCATAACAATGTAAACTCTGCTACTTTTTTTGTTCCTAACTAGGTTTTTTTATATTCCTTGTGTCCCTTACAATACAGTATGTTTAACTATTATCATTATTTGACTTCTGAGATAATCATAATCACATAGAGTCGGGAACTGCTGCTTTAAAAATGTACACAAATTGTTTTTATTATAGTGCTAAAAATAGAATGGACATACCCTGAAAAAGATTCATCATTGCAGTATTTTGTTCCTTGGTCTCTGCTGCAGTTTTCTATGTTAATGCTGAACTTTGCCAGGGAGCTGATCCCACAGCCTGGAGTTTGGATTTAGATTACGATTTTTTTCTGGACCACCGGACCTATATGTTCATCACTGTGTGATGATTCATAAGAATCAATGCTTCCAGTTTTTCCATTGTAATTTTCTAGTGGTTTTGGTGAATATAATGCATAGCAATGCTAAGAAAGATTTTCCATAGTGATTCTCTTGCCCACGTGGTTCTCCTGAATCTTGATGATGGTTGCTGATGCATTACTGCCTGACATCAGATATCACAAGGTGTTTGGCCTCCCACTGGTACTTTGCTCCTTTTTGCACTGAAATTTGTCCAGATTCCATGAATGGTGCTTTATGGAAGCTGGATAAGAACAAACACCCAAATATTAGTGGAACAAAGTTGATGATACAAAAATGAAGTCTCTTGGCTTCATTCTGTTTGTTATGCAAGCTTGATTTAAGGATAATAGCAGTAAAAAGTCAATAATTTATAATAATTCTTTGATAGTAGAATCATTACTGTGAAAAGAATTTAGGCTCGTTTGTCCAGTGAGCCTCCAGTGAAACAGGTGAGCCTTTTAAGCTCACTGGTTTCAAATGCTTTTAAGGAAAGTGGGTCAGCAGTTAGTGTTGTATTACAAACAGGAGGACATGCTCACATCCTCATCATGACTATTGTAATTAAAATGCCAGCAGCTTTAAAAATGCATGCCAAGCTTCCAGGCAGTAGCAGGTTAAGGAGACACTTGGGTTCATGATCACCATTAAAACTAACATCTTTTTTTACATACTAACATCATCGAAAGGTCAAAAAAATTAAACATAAAAAATCTTGAAGTCTCTAAGGGAGAGCCCAGCCACCCTACGGAGAAAACTCATTTCGGCCGCTTGTATTCGCGATCTCGTTCTTTCGGTCATTACCCAAAGTTCATGACCATAGATGAGGGTAGGAACGTAGATCGACCGGTAAATTGAGAGCTTCGCTTCTCACCCTATCTCCCTTAGAGATAGGGTGAGAAGCTCGGTCATCCGGGAGGGACTCAGAGTAGAGCCGCTGCTCCTCCACATCGAGAGGAGCCAGTTGAGGCTCGGGCATCTGATCAGGATGCCTCCTGGACGCCTCCCTGGTGAGGTGTTTCGGGCACGTCCCACCGGGAGGAGGCCCCGGGGAAGACCCAGGACACGCTGGAGGGACTACGTCTCTCGGCTGGCTTGGGAACGCCTCGGGATTCCCCCGGAGGAGCTGGAGGAAGTGGCTGGGGAGAGGGAAGTCTGGGCCTCCCTTCTAAAGCTGCTACCCCCGCGACCCGACTCCGGATAAGCGGCAGAAGATGGATGGATGGATGGATGGATGGATGGATGGATGGATGAAATCTGGATGTGAAGTCAAGAGGAAGCTTAATTTAAGAGATGGAAAAAACCTTCAGTTCAGGTTCTGCTGCACTTAGATTATTTCACTGTTTGCTTCATATTTCTCAGACTCTTAAAGTTCCAGACATTGATAGTGGCTTCAGCTCTCAATGGTTTAATCTTACTTACGATAGTAAATTTAAAGCAATTTTACTAAATTGTCCCATTGAATAGATGCATAGCAATTAGTGGTAGGCAATGGTGATTTGATAAAAAAGAAGGAGCCATGAATGGCAGAGCAAAGAATCATCAAATCTATGTGGCAGGGCCATAACTCCTCTGATCACAAATGGAGGTTTCCTTCTTGCAGCTACAACAGGGTCATCATACAGAAGTCATTCAACATCTATTGGAGTTACCAATTTATCTGACCTCTGGAGTCACTTAACTAATCTCACCAACTCCAGATCCAGAATTCTAATTCTGGATCATACGATACTGCTGCATCTGTCTGTTAGCCATTTCTTCTTCTGACAAAAGATTATTGTTTGCAGCAGTGTTTCAGTTCTACGGTTCTGTCAATGTGTGAGCTTCAGATACTTTGTAGTAGTTGTTATGCTCTAACGCTTTCAATACTTTTAGCTGCCAAAACAGGTTAAAAATTACAGCAACATTCCAGCAGCACAGGACTAAAAGGGAGCACCACACCTTGGTAGATGTAATGAACCTATTCTACCCTTAACCTCTTGCATCAGAATTTATTTTGATATTGGCTAATACTGCCATGATCAGCTATGTTTCCTCTAAGGTCAAAGTTCTCAGTAACTGAATAGTTAAATACAAGCAAAAGTACCACTTATGCACACTGTGATTTTTTTTTTTCTCATCATGCAAATATCCAGACATTTGCAACATGTAATTTCATGTCTGGTAACTATAGCAATTCTGTTTGTCTGTGCAGGAATGCTAACCATTACGGACTTTATTAACATCCTTCATCGTTACTACAAGTCTCCCTTGGTGAGCTTCAAAATTAAATTCCCATTGAGTGAATTTTAGTCTGACTAAAGTTTCTCTGTGGCAGGACTAATGGATGCATGTTCTGCTGCAGGTTCAGATCTACGAACTGGAAGAGCACAAAATAGAGACATGGAGAGGTCTGAAAAGAAAACCCTGCTAGTTTATAACTTCTGCTCAATATCAAAATCCCTTCATGGATCCTCTATGAAACATTTAGATATCTCTTATTGATGTTTTTTTCTTTACATTCATACTCATGCTAAGAAAAAAACATTCAGTCTTAGCTTTAGTATGACTGAATGGTAAAATGTGTTTGTTAAAACATTTTGTGTTTGTTAAAACACAAAATGTTTTCTTTTTTTCAGCTGTTACTGTAGAGCCTGTCTCTTCAGTAACAGCTGCACAGTGACGTTCACAGGCAGCTGTGTAGAGAAGCTTAGCTCTACACTGCAGAGTCCCACAAAATCAGATATTTTTAATAACCAGCTGCACTGGTTATTAAAAATAACCAGGTTGGGCCTGATGACGTTAGGCCAAAGCACTGACAGGATCACAGCTGGAACTTATGAATGAGTGAATATCACTGTACTGATTGCATTGTCTTTATGAAGCCAAAGAAAATGAGTGAAATTGATTGAAAAGAACAATCTCATTATAATTCTGATTATTTTTTGTTTAAAAATTGCTTCTCTGTGTTTTTTGGGGTACAGAAATTTATCTGCAGTTTTCAGTCAACAGACTCATCAGCATCAAACCTGAGTCCAGGTAAAGGCACACTTACTCTAATTTCCTGCCTTAGTTTATTTGTATTTATTTCTACATAGCACAACTATTTAAATTCTATTTTCCTAAATTTTACAAAGAACTGAATGTAAAAGAGAAACAAGTTTTAAAACTTCACTTCACCGTTATAATATTGTCTTTAATAAATGAATGTTTTACATTAAATAGTTTTATTAGTCTACAGATGTACAGCTGTATGTGTTTGTTTAACGGGATCCTGCAGAGGATGTAACATTACTGACATCTAATGGACACAATTAAAATAGCAACCATTTGAAATACAGCTCATTCATTTCAAATAACATTTCAGGAACTCGCTTTATAAAGTGTAGCACATTACATCCTTCAGTTACACAAAGACTGATGTTTCTGATACTTATGAGGATTTTCTGCTTACATCACATTTGGGATTAGAATATTAATTATAGACATGTTTTAATAGAGAAATCTGGTCTTAATGAAAAGTCTGTACAACACTTGCATAATGCCTCACTGCAACGTATATTTGAATTTATTAAAAATGCCTCATAGTATTTAGAAAGAAAGCCAAAATACAACAGTGCAATACATGGTAACATTTTTGGATTGAGAATTTTGTAAAAGATGTTTAATTTTATTTATAATCCTGAAGATAGAAAAGAAACCAGACTGTGCTGGTGTGAGCAGAATATGACTGCTCTATACTCAAATTATTCAATACTCATTTTTAAATTTGTTAAAGAGATTTCCAAAGTATGTTGAAAATCTTAAACTATTTTTTCTGAATCTAACAGCTAGCGTTCAGCCATTACTTTATGATATATATCACAAATAAACCATAAAACTTCCTACAATATAATTTTTTGTTAATGCCTCAAAGGCTTAATTTTATTCTAGTGTTTTTTGCTTGTTTGTTAATAAAACCATTTGTGAAAAACAAACAAAGAAAAAGCATAGTGAATCAACAAATGCCTGGCTTTTTTTTTTACTGTGCATTTGACAAAATTTTGTTTTCAGGCTTTTTGAAGTCTGCTTTTAATATCAAGAGTTAGCTAGAAAGGTGCTGGCACAGACAGATCCCACACCAATGGTAGCTTTACAGTACATGAGATGTATACAGGCAGTAGCATTGTCTGGACTTAGAAACACCAAACAGGAACACGTTGGTCTGACCGGCCCAATCAAGAATGGCAAAACACGAGGTGTTGAGAAAAGTCTAACAGAACCCAAATAGCTTGCTTTAGAGTCTTTAGATTTCACAATGTTGAAATAAAAGAAAAATATCAACGAGTTTATTGGTCTGAAGAGAAGGTGTTACAGCGCTAGCTTGAGCAAATAGTGAGCCTGTGAGGATATGGATTTTTGTATGTGTTTTTCTGTTAATTAAGTTCCTGTGTCTCGTCTTCCCTTTGATTGTCTCCAGATTCCTCGTTTCCTTGATTATTCAGCCCCACCCGTGTTACCTGCGCCCCGTCGGGTCCTTGTCACTGCTGTCATAATCTTTGTCATTAGTCCTATGTCCTCCCAGCGCTACCCAAGTGTCTTAGTTCTTAGCCTCATTTTTTACTGGTGCTGCATGGATTTCTGTTCTCTTCGTGTTTGTCATTAAAACCATCATTATCGCATATCAGTCTGGGTCTACCGCGTCCATCCTCACCTCCTCAACCAAGCCACCTCATGACCAGTATTTGCCTAAAGAACTTATTTTTGTCTCTTCAGTTTGTTTGATGCCATCTACTCCCTGTTAAAGAATAAGATCCACCGGCTACCAGTTATTGACCCAGCTTCTGGAAATGTCCTCCACATCCTGACTCACAAGCGGATCCTCAAATTCCTTCACATCTTTGTAAGGAAAGACTCATGTTCGTAATTCCAGATTGCACTCTGTGCTCTAGAAATGCCCATGCTTCATCAAATTAATGAGTCTACTCTTCTAGGGATCCATGATTCCTAAACCCAAGTTTCTTCAAAAGCAGATCAATGAGGTACCGATTGGTACCTTTAGGGAGATTGCAACAATCCAGGAATCTGCTTCTGTCTATGAAGCTCTGGCTATTTTTGTGGAAAGAAGAGTGTCAGCCCTGCCTGTGGTTAATGACCAAGGTATACCAAAACAATTCTAACATTTGGGCTTAATTGCACAACACAATCCTGGTGAATACACATCAGTGCTACTTCACATTTGAGGGTTTTCCAGCATTAACCAGCAAGCCACAACCTCTCAGTTCAGCGCAAGTTAATAAACTTTTACAGGTGGACCTGTTCATGTTCTTAGGATCATTGTTCAAGTGAGCTTGAGCTCATGCACTATTGGGCAGACAATCTGCTCAAGGATTTTCTGCTAGAATTCTAAATACATAGTTTAATTAACAGTAGGGCTTACAGCAGCATGTCATGTAGACTTGCTGCACAACAGCATCATGATTCCCAGATCATTATGTCTTGTTTGACTGTCTTTACTATAAGACTTAATTGTGTCATCTTTCTCTGATAATTGTTAATAATTTAAAATATTTGTTAGTAAAATTTCAAATACTTTTTCATTTATGTTTTTCTACATCCGTTTCAGGTAAAGTTGTGGCACTGTACTCCAGATTTGATGTCATTGTAAGTGAATTTATATATTCAGTCTCTTTTTTTAAGTATACAAAGGGAAACTTAGCTTTGTGATTTTTTTTTCTCCCCTCAAGAACCTTGCTGCTCAAAAAAATTACAACAATTTAAACATGACAATGAAAGAGGCCCTCGCTTCAAGATCCTGCTGGGTTGAAGGAGTCCTGAAATGTTATCCACACGAAACACTGGAGACCATCATCGACCGCATAGCTAAAGCTGAGGTAATTCCCAAATCTGCTGCAGCAGGACCTAGGTGTTACTGAATGTAACTTAAATGAGTCACACATTCTGATTGCAAGATGACATTAAACCAGTCTTCCCTCAAGTCCTAAATATGCAAAAGAAATCTGGTTTATGTGAAGCAGTTGTTCCATCTGTTACAACCCCTCCCAAAGACCACCAAGGGTAAATTCTGGCACACAAAAATCAATAATCTAAACAGGTGATGTCAGTAGCAAAAGATACTTTATTTTACAGTTCAGGTAAAACCTCGATCACAGGAGGCAGAGAACACAGGGAAGCTTTACGATTCAGGGTCTCCAAGGCCAAAACAAAAAACAAAACACCCCCTTTTAACTATAAAATAAGAAAAACACTTTTTAGAGGACAACTGAAAAAAAAGTACAAAACCTGAACTCTGTGTCTAACCACAAAACAGGAGAAAACAGTTAAACAAATGGCAGAGAACCAGCTTCCACTGAGAATAGAAACGCTACGTTAGTTAGACACTTAAATGATTTTGCTGTGATTTTGAAGAATTAAGTCCCGACAAACAGTCACCGGACAGACGAGATCACTTCAGATCAAGGCCCAGGGAAAAAGGGATCTGACATCTCTGGTATGAAGCCCTTTGTGAGGTGGCTGACTAGCTCCAACACATTGCACCTGTGGCAGCCAGGTAGACTTGAAACACAATGAGAGAGCTCTCTCATGAAGAGAGAGAGAGAGCTCTCTCTTCATGAGATGTCAGTGACCCTAAAACCATCTGTCTGAATAATGTACAGGAAGTGGCTCCTTTATTTTAAGAACCAAGTCCCTAACCCACAACCCCCAATATCCCCAGTTACACTTTGAGGTCCTGTGTGTCATCAGGTAGTCAATGTTAGTCAGGTTTGGTGGGCTTAATATAGTCTGTGTGAACTGACATATTAAGAAACTACATTGTTATCTGTAGTGAGAGTTGGAAGCAAGTGATTGTTCATCAGAAAGCCAGGAGGGTAATCTGGGCGTTGCAGGTATTGGAGTTTTGGATTTTCATTGGGAGTGACCAAAAAGGACAGAGTTAGAAATGGGTGTATTAAAACGACAGTTGAAGTGGACTGGTTTTACAGACAAAAGTCAAGGATGAGCCTGGATATTCTAGACAAAGGATGTTGTCTACAGAACTGCCAGGGAAAAAGAAAAAAGGACGACCCTTAGAGAAGGATTATGGATGTAGTGGCTGCAGAGCGTTGAAGTGATGAAGGATGGTGTTAGGGTTGAGTGAAGTAGAAGCAAGATAATCTGGTGTCCTGAAAAGAGCAGTTGGGGAAAAAAAGCTCTTTTTTCAACCGCTTCTAACAATGTTAGAAATGTCTGACATGTTAGAGTTAGAAAGACTTTAACACCACAATGGAGATAGCCAGCTTGCACATTTAACTTGTGCTTGTGACTGAAAATATGACCAAATTGTTTCATATTTTCCTTTCAGGTTCATCGACTAGTTTTGGTCGACGGAGAAGATGTGGTGAGAGGGATTGTCTCTCTGTCTGATATTCTGCAAGCCCTGGTTCTCACTCCTGCAGGTATTGATGTTCTGTACTCCTAACAACAACCCTTCAGTCATCCTCTGCTCTTTCTCTCCTTTTTCGGCCTATTTATCTTCCTGCCTTCCAATTTCAAAAGCCTCCTGCTCCTTCTGACACAAGTGGTCTTTGAACACACCAGGGACTTCCATCTTCTTTATCAATCCCTGGCTTAACCCATGGAATCTCTTTTTAGCCTTCTTCTCACTTTCCTTCCAACCAACAAAACTCTTTCCTAAATTATTTTACTCCACCTCATTGGGAGGACCTTAACTTGGAATCATGTCAACATGTATGTGCCTGCATCCTTCACTTCCTCCATGTTAGACGGATGGAGTCATCCATCTAACATCTTCCATTCTTCTATGTTTGCCAATTTTTCCACATCTACCCAAACAGCCTGGACATTTTTACTACATTTGTATAAAATGTTTCACCTAGCAGCCTCTCCAGTCTCACATGAACCGTTGACACCCTTACCTTCAAAGTTCATCTCTCCTTTTTCGAGCCAGTGTCATCACTTCCTTCTCCCAAAGTTCCAACCAGCATTTCCCAGGTAAGATTCCCACCTAAGCTATCAGTGGCTGGTTGTCTGAGTTTGAATATGGAGCTTAGCACTGCCTGTTGAGGTCCTCCAAATCAATAGCAACAAGAGAACAGTTTTCATTACATGTAGGTTTGCATAACTTCATCTTGTTCTAAGCAAAGAGGTTTTAATCCATTGTTGTGCCTCACCTCCACATCCTAGGGCTGGCAAGTCTAGGGGTACTTCTTCATTTCCATGACATGATATCAGTGATGGAAGTAGTAACAAAGTGTCCCCGATGATGTAAGAAGTTTCACAATTATTAATAGGAGAAATTTCAGTAATGGTCATATAATAGTGCGGCTGGATTTTGCCATGCATGTAGCCTGTGGTCTAGTGAATGCATTGACTGAGTTTAGATTGTTAAGAAGTAAATACTACCTTTTTATATTAGTACTTGACGCTTTGGCAGGACGAATCTGCCAAATCATGAAAAGTAACACATTGCATATCTAATTTTAACAGAAAATAAAATACACAAGCAACAGTAATGACAAAACAATTTAGTAGAGTAACTTATCTTATGCAGCTAATCCCAAGTCGGTATGAGTCGTGTTACTGAAATGAATTTCCAAACTTTTCCAGTTCTCTTTCAATGTAAAATTGGTATTTAGTGATAAACATCTAAGAAAATTGACAAAATTATCAGGACTGAGTAATACTGAGAGAACGTTTGTCAAGTTAAAACCATATCAGACTCTAGAGTCAGTCAGTCTTTTATTGTTCTGCTCTTGAGAGAACAATGAAAGAGGCTGAAAACTGCTTTGTTTCCCATAATTTAGGTTTGCAAAAGTTGGATAAGCAGGAATAACAGGACAACTACAAGAATGTGTTTAGGACACACTGGACTAAAATATCAATCCTGCCCATAACCCGGCACTACATACAGGTGGTTCTTTGGCTGTGTCAAAATTAGTGTATTTTTCAAAATTGCAATGGAAACACATTTTTGGCATCACCAGTCGTGTTCAGCACTAGATGTTACTACCAGTGGAAAACACGAAGGAAGACGACAGGAAGTGGAAGGAGAATAATGGCGTGACATGTTTTTTTTTAATGATTTTTTAAATGCATTTACAGACTTAGTCACATGTGATTTTAATTGGATATTTTATTTAATGAAAACAGTGAAATTGTGTTTTTTCAACATTAGCGGAATATTGACAAAGGTTTCAGCATTTTTACAGTGGAAATGCAGCCAGTGATTGTGAACACAGCAGCAAATCTACACCTGAACTATGGAAAAACAGTCAGGATCTTCTCACTACTGATTCTGCATTTTGTGTCAAGTGTTTGTAAAAAAGTCTTGGTGTTTGGGCCGTTTTTTATCTTTATTTTTAAGCTTATAAAGTACTGCAAGTAAAAGGGCTGGTGCTTCCTTTTGCACAGCTGAATAAAATCAATGTCCAACACTGAAGAAAACCCTGCTGATGTGTTAGACAATGTTTATTTCATTTGTGCAATAGCTTTAATTTATTTTTCAAACTTCAAGGAGAACAAGCTGTTGACACTGCTTAATTACTAACACAAGGCTTTTGTAGCTCTATAGTAGCCATTGAGCACTCACATTAATTATTTATGTAGATAGTGCCAAGGTAGTGCTTGTGTCAGTAATACTAGCAGTGATTTTCACTGGGACTCTGTAGGGTAAAAGAGACACTGCAGAAATCAGAGTGAGACCAAACGTGCAGCACTGAAGCTAACAGAGTTTCAGAAGGGATCCAAGTTCTACTCTGATGACATCAACCAGCCGCACAGAGAACTCAGAGTACAAAGCGCTTAAAGACAGTTTGCAGTTGTTAAATTACATTCAAAACCAAGAGGAAAATGTTTCTTTGATCTGATAACTCAGAAACTGAACGCCACATTTTTATTATTTGTATCTGAAAACTATCTGTACTCATCTTTATAGACAACAAAGTCTGGATGGTTAAGGGTCTGAATCAGCTACATTAATATCTCCAACTTCAGTAGTGACAAACAGAAGTTTAACTTTATTTAAGTTTAGAAACTTAAATAGACATTAGTCTGAATTCAAACTGAGTTAACTTAAGGTTTCTAGATTTTATGCTAATCATTAGTTTTCTCACTGCAACTACTTTCAGATATTTACAAGTGGCCAACCTTTCAAGTCTGAAGAAAACAAGATGGCGGCTGACGATGTAAAACAGGACAATAAAGTGAAGAACAGAGCTTAACAGCCAACGGGAGGGATGTGTAAAGTGAAGACAGTAAAATTGGACTTTGACACAAGGTTGAAGGTTGTCCCTTTCTCAGATAAAACATCCTGATGGGGAGCAAAAGAAAAGCAGGAAAAGTGAAACTCAAGACATGAAAACATAATTAAACTCTTTGAATTGAGGCACATTTGTAGCCAAATGGTGGGTACGACATTGTGATAGAAAACAAACATTTCTTTTTCAAAAATTGGATGTTGGAACTGTGATGATGCTTACGGAAATGTACTTAGTCTTATCTCTGTAAAAAATAAATGTATAACTGTGTTTTGGTTTCGAAGTACTGCATCGTTGATCATTTCTATCCAGGGCCGTGCAGAGACCTTTGGAGGGGCAGCGGCTCATATTTAAGAAAGGGGCACATTGAACAAAAACACCGTACAACAACACAGCAATAATACACATTAATCAAGAATCTAATACTATATCATTGCCATCATGCAGGGACACAATGCAAACCAAATGTAGTATATTTTCCCCAACAGGAATATTGTTGCTGTTTCTGCTGACAGTCCTGGAGGGTTAGTTGATCTGCAGGCACGTGCAGAGGGGGGGGCTCAGAGGGCTTGAGCACCTGCCCTTTTGGTCATTTTTTTTTTCTACTACAATTATTACTATTATTATTATTATTATTACTTTGCAAGAAAAACAACACAATAAGCCCTCCGGTCACATTGTTACCTTTGACCTTTTGTCCATGACGCACGACGTACTTGCCTCTCGCACGGTGAGATAAGGTGGCTAACTGCGGAGTCAAGCCCCCTAAAACTCCCCCCTCTGCATGTGCCTGTTTCTATCTTTCAGTTAAACTAAAGGTTTCAGGAAGTAAAATCAAATTAAGTAAATATCAGAATAATGTAGACCAAATTTAAATTGACAGACCAATCGATTCTTCGTGTGTTTTTATAGTACATTTTCTATTGGCTATCAGTGAAAACAGAAATACTGCTGGTTTGAAAATATGTCACATCATTCATCCTCACAAATTCTTCAAATTAAGATATGATTCCTAAGAACCATAAAGTCAATTACTGCTTTCGACATATTAGAAATTGTTTTAATCTTCTCTTCTCGGCCATCTGTCATGCTTCTTTCCAACATCTTGCTTTCCAACCATCCTGAAACAGTCATAGAAATTGTATATTTTTATTAAAAGAAGTAAAACATTTATACTATTTAAATGCCTTGATTTCTGCTAAATAAATGTATGCTTTTTAATGACCAGCAGAAAACATTTTCCATCCATGCGATCCTCCTGCAGCTGCACGTTGCGCATCACTTACGCAAACAGAAATTTTTCTGGAAATTTTTTAACAAAATTACTTTTAAGACATTTTACCAGTAAGATTTTCACCCAATTCATTCAGCAAACAGAATAGGTTGTGAACAATAACATTGATTTTCTGCATTCGAGCAAACAATTGCTTCTTAATAGCTGAGAGCCCAGACTTTGTGAAGAAGAGTGTAGAACAAAGGGCTGAGGTTTCCCAAGCTATGAATTTAAAGACAGAGAAAAAAAAACATTTTATAAAACAATTTTGTGTGTTTACCTTTCCTGGTCAGTTTGCAGACTTTGTAGTGGTCCTCTTGTCTGAAATGAACATCACTCTTGTAAATCCAATAGGTAATATTATGAAACGTTATATTGTGATCGACAGTAATTTTCTATAGCACAGTCCCTGGTGTTAAAGTCCTAAAGACAAAAGCTCACATAAGAAAGATCAGGTGCTACACTTCATAATCTCTTCTACTTCCACTATGTCTACATCAGGAGATTCATGTAAGGGCTGGAAAACATGCTTTAATGTCATGTTATGATGTTAACAATCACTTTTGATGATGGATAATAATTTGACCAAAAAATGGAGTAGCAATTGTTTGAATGCTCCCTCTATTGTATTCGGTATCTCTCTGGAGTTTTGTGAAGCATGGACAACCTATAAAACAAATTTGCTGGCAAATGACGCTATGTGCTAGCTTGACCATGTACAATTTTTCTGTGAAGCAATCCTTCCCCAGGCTTTAAAGTACTTGAATAGCACAGTTTTTAATCTCATGCTGATGTCAACAAGGTGTTATGTCTTATACAGACCTCAGTGACAAAGTCTGAAGACTGCTATATTCAAAAATTATAAAGACTCAATAATCATTTGCTTCTTTTTTTGAAAGTCCAAATAACACAGCATCTACATACTCATCCCAGGTATTTGGCTGGCCATTTACAACTCTGCCTCAAAATTCTCTTTGTGGTTTCAAACTGATGCACAAATGTTCTAACGCAATCTGTCACTTCTGGAGCAGACTTTGTCTTCATTGTGTAAGTCTGTGGCCATTTGGTGAAAGAGTTAATGATGACATATTGGTGTCCTGACTTTGTTTGAGCCAGTTTTTCGTTCAGGTCCATTCCGACCAATTCAAAAGGATGTGAAACCTTAAATGAAAGAATTAGTTAATTATGTTATAAATCAATTAATAAGAAAAGATGGGTACATTTTTGAGAGTACAGCTTTGTAAGCAAAAAATTATAGTCTTTTGACTTGGTGTGAATCTTCTCATATCTATAAAAGTCCATCTACTCAAATGAGTAAAAACTGAGTAACCCTGACCCATGACCTAAGGTTTGAATCTGATTGTTTTTGCTCCAAAACTGGAAATTAAAGTTTATTTTCTTTATCTCAGTGTTGCTATCACACAATCTAATAAATTAAAATACAGACATCGGTATGAGTTAGATCAGCATAGAAATACACTAACTCTCAAATGAATTTCACAGAATGTAAACTTTGGCTCTTCAAAAAAATCAGCTGTATGTCTGTTGGATGGCCACAGTGTACATAAGGAGAAGATTTTTCAGTTTGAGATGACTGTGATCCACCCAGCTACTGATGATCTCTACCGGCAGGCTGCAAGCTGTTCTGTTTACCTGGGGTGGAGTTGTTAGCTTTGCCAGTTTCAAACATCCTGGTCACAAGAGTACCAGTCTACCTATATACACATGCACACACAAGCAGAGTAAACACTCCTAGCATATGTTGAGTCTGCTAAACAGATAACAGTTGATGAGCTTTGTTGTTATTGAAGAACTTAGGGATCAATAATATCTCTTTAAATACTCGTGAGTTAAGTCTTTATGATGAGAAATGACCAATTAAATGATGATTTCACCAACAGCTTTGCCCCGAGCTTCAACAAAAGAAAAAGAAGCTGAAATGCAAAACACAGAGTTTGAAGTTGAAAAGAGTGCATGAGCCAACCACATGTTCCTTCAGTTTCACATCATCAGCGTCATTATCATCATTCCCTGAACAAATACTTCAGCCAATCAGCTGGTCTGACTGTTTTTTCAGTTAAACTTTGTGTCAAACTGGATCAGGTGTGAAAATCTTTATATAATCTCCTGACAGTACCAATGGATCCCAAACCAAGGTAGGAGCAGTCATATTTGCAATAAATTGTTTATATAAGCAAAAGTTCCTTTAAGTTTTATGTTCACAAAACACAGGAATTTTTCAAACCACCAAACTCTGACCCATGTTCTCAGTATTTCTATGCTGTTTCAAAGATTATAAAGCTGAAAGTTGAATATTTTGCTGAAAATTACACATTAGTACATGTCTGACATATTTCACTGAGATAAAGCTATTTTGGCCTGAGATAGTTTTATGTTCATAAAACAGAATTTTTTTCAAACCACCAAAATCTACTGCTTCTTAGTATTTCTATGCTGTTTCAAAGATTATAAAGGGTTAGGGTTAGGTTGATAGAAGGCCGACTTTGTAACTGTCTATGTGGCTCGCAAGGTTCAGGTCAGAGGTCATCACTACTCCCAGGTTTCAGGCTTGATCGCTAGTTTTTAATGACTGAAGCTGTGCATTGACTTTAGATCAACAATACCTGGTGACATCATAATGTAGAGCTGAGTATCATCTGCATAGTTATGGTAGCTAATATTATTTTCTGTTATAACCTGAGCTAGTGGGAGAATATAAATATTGAATAGAGGGCTCCTAGGATTGAACCTTGGGGTACCCCACATCTCATCAAAGAGGTCAGTGTGACCTTTGACCTCTTTGATGAGAAGTTTCCAATCGAAACAAAGTAATCCCTGTTCTTTATATAAGATTCAAACCAGTTGATCACTGAACCAGATTGTCCAACCCAACTCTCCAGTCGATTCAGTAATATGTCATGATCAACAGTCAAAAGCTGCACTAAGGTCCAACAGAACCAGCACTGTGGTTCTCCCACAGTCCGTATTTATATCATTGAATACTAGTCAAAGTATTCAATGATATACTTTGACTTGTATTTCTCAAAGGTAATACTCATCATTGAATACTTTGACTAGGCCAGTCTCCGTGCTGTGGTGAGCATGAAAAACAGATTGGAAAGAATCAAAGCAGTTGTATATATTAATTATTTGACAATTTCCTGGAATAAATGTTTTCAGATTCCATGTTAATGTTTTAAGTTTGGGCTAAGTACAGATTTTTTTAGAGAAACATACAAATAATAGTAATCATGATAACAATTTTCATAAACACTCAAAATAATAACATTAATGTTATCCTCACAACCTAAAGTTCCTGAGTTTGCTGTGATGTGCTAATTTATGTAGGTTGTATAATGGTTAATAAATTACATTTTGATAACTGTTTGATATGCATCCTTACAAGACAGCTATGGAAAGATAGTTTAAATCCCAAGACCCCTTACCTTTGAGAAATGAAGAGAACATTTTTCTGGTAAATTAATTGGTTCCCATGTTTTGGAGGGGACACGAATTATTTCAGGTGGCTAAAATATATGGTTCCCCCTCGTAACTCTGGCAAATAGCCATGAAATGTTTTCAAACTTGCATGATTTGCTGTTGATAAGAGGAATAAGCACAGTTGAAGAGTTGTTGGTAAATAAATTTGTCCCCATGTTTTGGAGGGGGAACAGATTATTTTAGTCACCTAAAATATATGGTTCCCCCCTCATAACTCTGGCAAACAAGGAGCAAATGCTACCAAAATCACAGGATTTATTGTTGATGAGAGGAATAAACAGAGAAAAAATCTTGCTGGTTAGTGAAGTTGTTCTCATATTATGGAGGGGGAACAGATTATTTCAGGCTGCTGAATTATCCATTCTTTCCTCTTCTTACCCCATAACCTTGGGGAAGGTTATAAAACAACCGTTTCCAAATTCTCAAAAATCTTTACATATACACTACGAGTTGGGAAAACTGTGTTTGGTGTCTGACTTTTATTTCTGCCAGGCTTACGTGAGAAAAGTTCTCTTGACGTTTAAAATAACACAAACAGCGTCAGAAGACCTCGTTTATTTATTTATTTTACAATTTTTTAAACAACAGCTGCCAATTAAACTGAATGTTACAACCTCGACATGATTATATGAGTTGTTTTACCGAGAAATCGATCAGAAGCGACGCGAAAATGATCAGATCCGCCTCGTTCGCCTCTCTGGCTGTAATGCGCGCTCCCGACACAGGGGGAACAGTTCTGACCATCTACGTCAAAAAATCCAGCAAACAGTCTGATTGGTTAGTGCTCCGTTTGTGCAGGTTTGTGCCGTTAAAATTGTCGTTTGTGCAGTTTTGGTTTCCGAGATATTAACAATTATTTTTTAGGTCATCAGAGTTCACCAGCCCCCCATGTTGCTCCAAAACAAACCAAAGTGGTCTGGATCGTTAGTGCTCCGTTTGTGCAGGTTTGTGCCGTTAAAACAAACGCAGCAAAGTTGTTTTCAGTTTGGATTTTGGCTCTTCCAATATCCGGTGTGAGCGGCGTCTAGCTCAAGGTTGATCCGATTCATGAACGCTAATTTCGGCCAGCCATATAGGTCTCCCCCTTCCTCAAGGTGTCGGAGATTCACTCAGGGAGAGTCAACAAATTTTACATCCAAACTCTCCTGAGAAACTAATGGAAATAGATTTCTTGCCCAACTGACACAAAATTCATGCTGTTACACGAGACACACTGTTCTCTAGTGAACTTTTAGTCATACGCAATAGATTCAGTAATTGTAATCTTAAAAATGATATTTTTTTTTTCTTCAATAGCTTACAAGTGATGTTCCCTATTGACTCAAAATCAATGTGAAACTGTTCTTGACTCGTGACACGGAGTACTCCAATTTTTATTACATTTGAACCTTTTTGATATTGTTTTAGGATTTTTTTTGGTCAAAATTCAGTATTTTCCTTCTATCGCTTCTGGGTCTGTGAGAAAGTCCAGACAGACAGCAAGCACCAGGCCCAGAGAAGACCCAGGGCCCAGCCAAGATCCAGGTCCAGTCGGATCCAGAGGCCAGCAGATTGCTTGACAAGTTGTGGGAGTTGGGAGCAGAGATCTGTGGGGGCCAACCGGCTCCATGACTTGGGGAGGCCCCGGCTGAAGGAGCACACACTGGGAGATCATCTTGGGCTGCTGCTCATTATTCCCTAGACAGTCATTTTTAATAAATGCCTTGCAAGGGCCGAAAAAATATTCTGGTTGTCGTGTCCTCCTTTTTTTTTTTTTTTTTTTTTGTTGCGGCCATCTGAGCCAAGCTGTAACACTCATTATGATGGCCAAACCCACGGCCACACTCTGTAGTACATACATCTTTCTATGCATAATTAATTTTTTAATAAAGACAAAACAACACTTTAGTTTTAGTAAAACATTTATTAGTTGATTGTGATACATTTGTTACATTTGTTATCGTCTACATTTAATTCACAGATGTATTTATATCAACTTAAAGTTAATTTTATCTGCTTAAGATTAACTCTGTTTTCCTGCCTTGGAGTAGCCAGACAAAAGATGGAGCCAGGGCTCAGCAGGTTTACATGCTGATTGGACTGAACCACGAGTTCAGTGGTGATACAGTTTATCCAAAACTTAGATGTACGTTATTTGTTGTGCATGACATGGAAGCTATTGAAGACCTTTTTAAGATTACAATTACTGAATCTATTGCGTATGACTAAAAGTTCACTAGAGAACAGTGTGTCTCGTGTAACAGCATGAATTTTGTGTCAGTTGGGCAAGAAATCTATTTCCATTAGTTTCTCAGGAGAGTTTGGATGTAAAATTTGTTGACTCTCCCTGAGTGAATCTCCGACACCTTGAGGAAGGGGGAGACCTATATGGCTGGCCGAAATTAGCGTTCATGAATCGGATCAACCTTGAGCTAGACGCCGTTCACACCGGATATTGGAAGAGCCAAAATCCAAATTGAAAACAACTTTGCTGCGTTTGTTTTAACGGCACAAACCTGCACAAACGGAGCACTAACCAATCAGACTGTTTGCTGGATTTTTTGACGTAGATGGGGTGTCAGCTTCACGTAGGTGATTTACCTAGGGGAACCGAATTTCGCACAAGACCTGCTCTGTGGAGTCTGTACTACAATTCTAACTCCTTAGGACAACATATTAGCTATTTAATGAGAGCCTCTAAGAATGTGCACTTCGGTGAGAGCATAAAATACAACGGCAATCTGCAATACCAAAAACAACAATAAGTTGTCTATTGATCATATAAAGCCATAAGGTAAAATGAAAAACAAATACCTTAATCAGACACACAAGAGTACATTCCGATGCTGTGGTGAACAACCACTGAAATGCTTCCTAAAAAGCAATTTTAAAAAATCACATGAAAACTAGTAGCAACCCAGGCACGTGCCGAGGGGGGGGAAGGGGGGGGGGGGAGCTTGAGCACCTGCCCCTTTTGCTCATGACCCCAAGTACATGTACTACAATTATTATTATTATTATTATTATGATTATTATTATTTACTTTGCAAGAAAAACAACACAATAAGCCCTCCGGTCACATTGTTACCTTTGACCTTTTGCCCGTGACGCACGACGCACTTGCCTCTAGCACGGTGAGACAAGGCGGCTAACTGCGGAGCTCAAGCTAGCACGTTTTTGGTGAATTAAAAAATATATATTTTTGGTGAAAAAACTGGAGTCGGCTTGCTACTGTCAGATAACGGAAAACGTTAAATGTTGTATCGTTTCTCCTTCAGCGCGGAGTCGCGGTTTAAGCAGAAATGAAATACAACAATACAGGCGGAGGAAAATATAGTCCGCTCTCTGAGTCCACCTTTCTCTGAATATCTACTGAGCGGGAGGAGACGCCAGGTGAGCAAAAGCTGTTCTTATCTATCAATCCAGTATTTTTATCATACAGACATTACGCTGTTGTTGTTGTGCTATGAGCTAGCTGCTAGCTAATGACTTTGCTAGCAAAGCAAGATAACTAAAAGTTTCCCTGTATTGTTAATGACAGCAGTCATTCTTCAGTATTACTTATGCAATAGGGGCACAAAACCAGAATCATCTCCATCATGGATATATGTCCGATTTTCTAATTTTCTTTGGTGAATGATGTACATAGTATTTATTCTAGTGTTAGGTAAATGTATCTTGAAGGAGAATAGTACTTAAATAAAAGTCCAACAAGGACATTCATTTAGAATTAGAAATAACTCATCCTGAATTACCATGATAGATATAATGTATGTAATAATCAAACTGCTTCTGTCATTAATGAAGGGGCAAACATAAACTTTTATTTGCGCACATCAGAAATCTTTGGTTTGATTTTAGGCTCTGCCCAGACGTCATGTGAGAATCACAAGCAAAACTTTGAATAGCAAGCAAAGATTTCTGACATGCGCAAATAAGTTTGTTTGTTTTGCAAATAATTTTTTTATTTGCAAAACAAATAAAAACTGAAATTTGTGATTTCAGTTTAAAAAAAAAATAATTAAGCTAAAAATTTTTTTGTTGAAAAAAATGACAATTCAAAATGTCTTGATCACAATTTTACATTATTTAACTGAGGTTAGTATTTTAATTGAATAATTGTGAAACAAATTGAACTCCATAGGAGAGGTCTCATTTTCTCTGAAATTAATAGTGTTATGCTGTGCTATGGACTGAAAAACATATTGGTTTAAACACAAGGGTAAAGAACAGGTAGTGTGGTTTATTATAGTGTTCTGATCATAATTCATTATGTTTTGCTTGTTTCAGTTCAAAGATGACACGTAAAGACAGACGTCAGAAACAAAAAAGAAAGGATCTGCTAGAAGCAGCGAAAGGTACAGGATTGTTGACCAACTGGGACAGAACGAGTACTGTAGGTAAGAACAAAAAAAAGTAAAGGTTCTGACCATTATCAACCTGCAGTTTTTGGTAGTGAACACATATTTAATATTATAAGGCAGCTATTATGCTTTTATTATGTTAAGAGTAGTCTTTTCTCATAGTGACATGCATTAATTACATTTTTGCTTTTTTTTTTGGTTTTTTTTCTGCAGTTCCATGTTAAAGTTTGATGCAGCTATTTTTCTGAATGGACCGTCTTCATCTCCACTGCAAGTACAGCAACCCAGGCAGATGTTCTTTGATTGTATGTCTCACAATTTTGTAATTTATCATTGTTAGTTAAACTCTGAAAGCTGTGTGACTTTGTTAATATTCTGTCCTAAAATGCGATTAGATGTGCCCTTTTTTTTTTTTTTTTTTGAGCACCTGCCCCTTTAGTGGTCTCTGCACGGCCCTGTAGCAACCCTCATAAAAAACGATCTGACATTACACAGGACCAGCAACAGGTGACATCAAAAATCCATTTACCTTATCCGTAATCCAAATCCTGGACCAAAGAATACGATCCAACTGCGCACGACAATGGACCTGACACCTGACTTGCCGTTCACACCCGGTGCCTATATACTCTAATGAGCCCGGCTAACCCGAAGCAACAACATGTTGCATTCAAGGGCCTGAAACAGATGGAGATTTACAACCACTTCATATAAACTACACTACTAACTAATACACCACCCAGTTACAATTATAAAGCTGAAAGTTGAATATTTTGCTGAAAAATGCACATTTGTGCATTTTTCACTTAAAGCAATTTTGGTGTCTGACAGTTTTTGTTTTTTTTCATAAAACACAGAAATTAGACTTTGTTCATATGTCAAACCACCAAAACTAAAGCTTTTCAGCATTTCTATGCTGTTTCAAAGATTATAAAGCTGAAATAAAAAAACGCTTTATCTCATTGAGAGAAGTGAAAAATGCACAAATGTGTATTTTTCAACAAAATATTCAACTTTTATCTTTGTAATCTTTGAAACAGCATGGAAATGCTGACTAGCAGTAGTTTTTGTAGTCTGAAGCATGAACAAAGTCTAATTCCTGTGATTATTAAAAAAAACATGACTGTCAGAGACCAAAAACTCAGTGAGACATGGGACATTTGGGAGGATTTAACATGGGACATTTGGGAGGATTTAACATGGGACATTTGGGAGGATTTAACATGGGACATTTGGGAGGATTTAACATGGGACATTTGGGAGGATTTAACATGGGACATTTGGGAGGATTTAACATGAGACATGTGGGAGGATTTAACATGAGCTCTACTCTTCCTGAAAATATGTCTGAACAACAAAGAGCCAAGTTACAAAGCCTTCAGCTTAAACTTGATCAAATTTATATTAAAAAAGCAAAAGAAGCTTTTATACGTTCATGGGCCAAATGGTTAGAAGAGGGGAAACAAAACTCTACCTACTTCTTCAAACTTGAAAATCAAAGACAAACAAAAAACTTAATTCAAGTGGCACAATTATTGACAACTCCAAATTGGTTGCAAATATATGTGAAATTTTTTACAAATCATTGTATGAGTCCAGACATTCTCCTGAGGAACATGATTATTTCTTTAACTTCTTAAGTGGCACAAAAACAATTGGTGACCAAAACAAAATATTATGTGACTCTCCATTCACACCTGATGAAATTAAAGACACTATTAATAGTCTTAAATAAATCCCCTGGTACAGATGGACTAACATCAGAACTTTAGAAGATGTTCTCAGAAGAACTCACTCCATTTTTACATTCTGTATTTATTGAAAGTATTAATAATGAAAGACTCCCCCCTTCAATTTCTCAAAGTTTAATTACTCTAATCCCAAAACCTCAGAAGGATACACTCATTTTGGATAATTGGCATCATATTTCTTTACTTAACAGTGATTACACAATTTTAGCCAGCTGTTTGGCAAAAAGGAAAAGTCCTTAGTGGTATTATAGAGGAATCTCAGGAAGGCTTTATGGCTAGAAGGCATATAACATAAGATTAGTTCTTGATATCTCAGACTATCCAGAAATGGTTTCAGCTGACAGCTTTATTTTATTTTTAGATTTTCAAAAGGCATTTGACTCGATAGAGTTCATCTTCAAAGCTCTCAGCTTGTTTGGTTTTGGAGAGAGAATTTCAAAAACTCAACCTGCACTCTTTATGCTTTTGGAAATAGCTCAATAAAATTACCCCTTGGAACTACCAAAAAATTTCAAATAGAACAGGGGATTCATCAGGGATGTCCTGAATCACCCTTTTTGTTTCTGCTCCCTATGCAAATTCTAGGTACTTTTTTGTAGGAAAAACTATACTCTTGAGTCACTAGCTGATGATACAATTTTGTTTTTGCAAAATAAGTTCAAAATTGATGTTGCACTTAAATTTTTATGTAAGTCTCAGTGAAATAATTTATGTTTTGAAAAGATTTATTTCTAATAATTAGAATAATGTATTTTAAGTTTGGTTCACGTTCAAGATTTGTGTGGAATGATTGTATTTTATGTTGAGTCGAACTGTTTTTGTTGGGAGTTGTCGCGAGATTATATGTGAGAGGCTGTGAGACTGAAATAAAATAAAAAAAAGGAGCAGGAGCCTGAATGGAGCTACATGCAATCAATCAATCAATTAAATTTTATTTTTATAGCACATTTCAGCAACAAGGCATTTCAAAGTGCTTTACATCATAAACACAAAGTCATGCAACATAGAATAAACAATACATTGTTACATATTACGTTTCAAATAAAATTCTAAACAGGTGTGTTTTTAGTTGAGATTTAAAGGAAGTCAGGGTTTCTGCTGTTTTACAGTTTTCTGAAAGTTTGCTCCAAATTTTTGGTGCATAGATGCTGAAAGCTGCTTCTCCTCTTTTGGTTCTGGTTCTGGATGCAGAGCAGAACCAGAACCAGAACCTGAGAGTCTGGCAGGTTGATACAACAACAGCAGATCTTTAATGTATTGTGGTGCTAAACCGTTCAGTGATTTGTAAATTAACAACAGTATTTTAAAGTCTATTCTTTGAGCTACAGGGATCCAGTGGAGGGACTTTAAACTGGTGTTATGTCTCTATCTTCCTGGTTCTAGTGAGAACATGAGCAGCAGCTTCTGGATCAGCTGCAGCTGGAGGATTGATTTGTTGGACAGGCCTGTGAAGACGCTGTTACAATAATCAATGCGACTAAAGATAAACGCATGAATGAGTTTCTCTAGATCTGGCTGAGACATTAGTCCTCTAATCCTGGAGATGTTCTTCAGGTGATAGAAGGCCGACTTTGTAACCTCGTGGTTCCTGCAGTCGCCAAGGTATTTTGCAATTATATTTGTAATGTTTTGTGAATTTGTTGATTATTCTGTTTCAATTACTTATTTTAATTTAGAGTGGAAGACAAATAATTGATTTGTGAAAGACCTCCGAAGTGGCAGGCAGCCACGAGGTAATTTTTATCGAAGCATGTGTCACCTGTCTTTTATAAGTGTAGCTATGTCTAAAGCTTTGTTTTTTATTTCTGTCGTTTTTATGGCATTAATAAAGAGCCCGTCAAAAGAAAGCCGTGCCAGTGTGTTACTTTGGAGTTACATTTGAAATACTTTTTAAATAATAATTTCTGTAGCATCAGGTCTTAAACTTAGCTTTTTCGTCCTGTTTATACCAGTTTATACACCACAGAGTCCAGACCTTAATCCCATTGAGAATCTTTGGGATGTGCTGGAGAAGGCTTTGTGCAGTGGTCAGACTCTCCCATCATCAATACAAGATCTTGGTGAAAAATTAATGCAACACTGGATGGAAATAAATCTTGTGAGACTTCAGAAGCTTATTGAAACAATGCCACAGCGAATGCAGGCTGTAATCAAAGCTAAAGGCGGTCCAACAAAATACTAGAGAGTGTGACCATTTTTTGGTGGCGACTTTTATTTTGGCCAGGCAGTGTAATTTTCCTGTAACCACTAAAGATTTTGCTATTGTTTTCGATGCTATTACAGCAGGTTTGAAATTTCTCCTATCAACCTCAGGTAGAGCCCATATCCTGTATCCCAGACTTCCAGAGACCCGTTCAGACCCGTTCCTTTGTTTTAAAACCAGAAATAAACTTATTAGAGAAATAATCCAAAGGAGTACTATTAGCAAACCTGCTTCAATCTTTTATTGGAACAATTTTTATTCAGATATTGATTGGGAACAAACATGGTTATTGCCAAGAAAGTTTTTTGTCTCAAATAAAGTACAGGAGGTGTCTCTTAAAATTTAGCACAGGTGTTACCCTGTAAATTCAGGACTGAATAAATATACTCCAAATATTGATCCTCTTTGTTCCTTTTGTCACATTGAACTAGAAACATTAACCCGCCTTTTTTGGGAATGCTCTTTCAGCAAAACGTTTTGGTGTGACTTCAACATTGTTTTAATCAGAACTGTGATATATTTGTTCCTTTAAATGTTAAACATGTTTTCTTTGGTATTTCCAACAATAGTATGTCTGGGAAATAATATATTATAAACTTTTTTATTCTGTTGGCCAAGTTTCACATAGAGGCCTGTAAATGAGCTAAAAACAAACCCAACCTCACTGTTTTTAGAGCTTATGTAAGATATTATTTGGACTCTTTAAAAAAGTGCACCAACTCTAAAGCTGTGAAACTGTTATTTATTTATTTATTTATTTATTTATTTATTTATTTCTTATGGAGTCCTGTGGATTTGTTACCCCAGACTTCGAGCATACTACTACGATCTGTAATTGTCTATTCTTTATTTGTAAATAAAGTTTGAAAAAAAAAAAGGTTGGCTGTTGACAGTTGCCAGCTTTCAGCAAACTAGGAAGTGGCGGCTCTTGTGTTCAGTACAGATAAGCAAAGTCCGTGACTGCGGTGAACACGGTAAGGCGAGCAGAATAAACGTGGTTTGGGGGTGAAAACTGTCCTGGGAAGAATACTGAGTACTGGTGGAGTTAGTCCTGCTTTAATGTGGTTTAGCTAGCTGCTGTTTGAACCAAGAACTCGACGGTAGACAATATTGTTCTGAGTATCGATTGAACCATAACGCAGAGATGTTCTTCCTGAATCTATATCTCTCTCTAGTTCTATTTGTATTTAATGACAGATCGGATCATTTTTAAAGATGGTTATGCAGGGATGTTGGGCTTTCTGCTCAACACACAGCAGCCACGTCCGAACATCCGTGATGAGCAGCGAAGATGATGGTTAACTAGAGAAGCTGAAGAGCACACGGTTCATTTGAAGATTTTATTTCTCGATGAAGGCTTCAAGCTTTTTGACTCAAACCTCAGCAACACCTGCAGGTTTTTTTGCGCCTGTCACCACGGAACGTCAAGAGTTAAACCATGACTCATTACTCCTGAGAATTGACTTTCCTTTTCCCGTCATTTTCTGAATATCAGTGGAAAAGTAACAGAAAACTTGATGAACACTGGAGATTAACTGGACAGTTTCCCAGGACAGCAATAGAATAAAGAAGCACAAAGACAAGAATAAAAAAAAAAACATTTATCTGATTTGCACTCTGAATGAGTTTCCTCAGGCGAATATAAGAAAAGAGTGGGGGATTCATTTTGCTCAGTTGTTTGTTCATTACTCCAGACATTAGCAATAGTTCTGATGTGCTAATTTTGTTGTTTGTTAAGTAGTCTGTCTTTATATCTTTATTCTATATATTTTAATTAGTACAGCAGAAATGCTGCCAGCAAAACTGATCCTTACCATGATGCTTTCACCATCATGCTTGAGGGCTGATGTAGTATTCTGGTTGAAAGCTCTATATTGACTCCACCTGTAAACTGAGACTTCTGAAACCTTTGTGTTAATTTAGCTGTTGTTAAATTAACACAAGTCTCTCTTTGCCAGTAGAGGCTGGAAAAAAGAGACTATTAACATCACAAACCAGAGTTCAAAATGCAGCATTCCACAGAATAATGCAAACATCTCTAACAGATAAAAAAGAAGATTTAAGGCAACTGTCGTTTCAAATTCAGCATTAATAAATTAAAAGTTAGTAAACTTTTTAAGAGGCTGATTATGAAGAGTAAGCCTGTATCAGAGCAATAAAACTTGTTTTGTGGCATGCAGTCATCTACATTTCATTTTTGGTTTAAGAATTACAGTATATTTTATATAAAGTATATTTACCCTAGCCCAGCATGGACACCTTTGTAGACCTTTTGTCTTGTTTAAGATCTTTCCTTTCTTCATTTAATTTCCATGATTCTTTCATTTTTCCCACCTATTCACTCTTCTGTCTCCTCCACCTCCACTTGCAGGTGTCAGCCATGTGTCCTCCAGGCGTCCATGTCCCTGCCTGTCTACTGTGAAGAGGAAGATGACTAACTTCATCTTGATGAGTTTGAGGCCGCTTGGAATGCTGAACTTATTTCACCAAATTCTAACCTGAAACTCACTTTTTTTTTTTTTTTTCACATCATGGCTCCTGTTCCTCCAGGGATCCATCTGCTGGTGTCCTTCAACAGGGAACAATGGTAGGTCTCCATCTGTCCCTCTGTCTGTTTATCCACCCCTTTGTCCCTGCATCCCTTTATTGGCTTTTTTTGCAGGTGGTTTGACCAGCAGTTATTGACCAGAGGTAGGGTTCACCCTGTACTGGTCACTCATCCATCACAGGGCTACACACGCATACATACGCACACACACACACACACACACGCACACACACACACACACCTATGCCTATTGGCAAATTAGTGCATTCAGTCAACTTGACATCATGTTTCTGGCCTGTGGGAGGAAGGAGGAGTACCTGGTAAGAACCCACACAGGCACAGGAAGAACAAGCAGACTCATGAAGGACTTTTTATAGACGAGAGACATGGAGGCAGCTGCTTCCTCTTCTGACTGAGGACAAAAAGATCAAACAAATGTGTTCCAGAAATTAATTTATTCTCCAGGTGTTGAATAAAATGCAACAACTTTGGGAATTTCTGTTAAAAGTATAGTTTCAAAAAATAATAATGTATACTGATATATTCACTAAATTGCCAAAAGTATTCGCTCACCTCCCTTAACTCACACATGAACTTAAGTGACATCCCATTCTTAATCCATAGGGACTACTAATATGACGTTGGGCCACCCTTTGCAGCTAGAACAGCTTTAACTCTTCCTCGAAGGCTGTCCTCAAAGTTTAAGAGTGTGTTTATGCTTCAAATACACTCTAAAGCGTTCCCACAAAGTTGGGAGCACTCAGAGTTCCTTTCATTGGCACAAAGGGGCTAGGCCCAGCTCCTGAAAAACAACCCTCCACCAAACTTTACACTTGGCACAATGCAGTCAGACAAGTACTGTTCTCCTGGCAACCACCAAATCCAGACTCGTTCATCAGATTGCCAGATGGAGAAGCACAATTCATCACTCCACAGGACGCATGTCCACTGCTCTAGAGTCCATTGTGATTTACACCACTGCATCCAAGGCTTTGCATTGCACTAGGTGATGTATGGCTTGGATGCAGCTACTTCATCATGAAAACCCATTCCATGAAGCTTTCTGTTCTTGAGCTAATCTAAAGGCCATGTGAAATTAGGAGGTCTGTACAGATTGACTGCAGAAAGTTGTCGATTCCTTCGCATTATGCTATTCTGGATCCACTGACCCCGCTTCGTCAGTTTGTGGCCTATTTTATGGCTAAGTTGCTGTCATTCCCAAATATTTCCATTTTCTTGTAATACAGTTGAATGTGGAATATTGAAGGGGGAAGAAATTTTACGACTGGATTTGTTGAACAGGTGGCATCCTATTACAGTTCCACACTGGAATTTACTGAGCTACTGAGAGCAGGCCATTCATAAATGTTTGAAAAACAGTCTGTATGCCTAGGTTCTTCATATTATACATTTGTGTCCATGGAAGTGATCGGAACACTTGATTCTGATCATTTGGATGGGTGAGCCTAACAGATTATTGTTGAAAAATAAGCTTTCAGCTTCACCTCTTTAGTTACATGCATTTGACCAACCGGTTACAGATGTTGGAAAGTCGGATCATATTCTCACAGTCCAGGTTTCTATGTTGGGATATGGCTTTCCTTCCTGTTGCTAGCATGAGGAGGAGAGGGAATGTTGCGGATCTATGATGTTGTGTTTCTCCTGCAGGTACCGAGCTCTGACCTTCATGCTGACCTTCCTGCTCTATACTAGCTTTCACCTTTCCAGGAAACCCATCAGTATCGTAAAGGTAACATCTCTGTGTGTTATCTACACATCAAAACCTGATGGCTAGGAAGAAATTAGCTTTCATATTTCATACTGCTGGATTATAAGAAGGTTGTTTGCTTTAAATACAAAACAAAGAAACAGAGATAAAACAAATAGGGAAGGCAGTTTATTTGAAAATGACATCTAAACTCAAACAAGCTGCTCACTGTCTAAAGTTCAAGAACATGGCTCAAGCAAAACCTAAAATAGAACCAGAAGGGTCAAAATACCACAGTGTTGTCTCATCCTGTTGGTTATCTCTGAACTTTTTTTAGACATGCTTGATGTGAGTTTTCCAGCAGGTTGATGGGAACGTTGCTGCATGATCTGTTTTTAAAACATCCCTCGCCATCCAACTCCTCTCCTCGTCAGAGTCTAAAACAGGGATATTATTCCCCTTGAAGACAAATTCAAGGGGAACTAAAGGTTGTCCAGCTGAAGAACCCGGTCAATACCTTCTCCATTGGGACGAACAGAAGACCCTTCCAGTGGATTTAGTGCTATATCCAATAATGCTGGATGATTGATAGATTCCAGCATTTGATTGATAGATTCCAATCAAGATTGACTGACCAGCCTGTGGACCTGGGCTCACAACATGATGGGAACAACATCATGCCGTGATCTCGAACAACCTTCCCATCATGAAACACGTCTAGGTTTCTGACAGCGATGGCTTCTTCTGAGAGGCCTGGCATGTTCTGCTCAACAATCCTGCCATGATAGAAGCTATTTTGATGTTGCCATTAGGGACTCATGTTTATCTGAAAATAGGCTGAAAACCAGATTTCTGTACAGGTTTTTGACTTGCTGATACCAATAGTCTTGAACAGCCTGTTTCAGCTTAAAGGTTTTTATTTTTTTGCTTCTGATTACAGCAAAAGACTAACATCAGGGACCTGATACAAAAGCTGAAGTTGTTCTTTGGGCATAGAAAACATCCTTGGGGAAATGAATGCCATGTGTATATGGAGCTTGAGATTCAACAGTTCTTGATAGTATTTTCTTTATTTTTGCCAGAGTGAGCTTCATAAGAACTGTTCAGCAGCCACTGAGCTGGCAGCTGCCACCGGCGCTGTGGCCAGCAATGGAGGAAGCCAGGAAGCCTCTTTCCCTTCACTCCACACTGAGATGGGGTGCAGCTGGAAACCATTTGGTATTTATCTGCACCACTCTATTGTGATTATTTTAGGAGTGTATAGATAAATAGCCAAGATTTACTTTATTTTGGGAGATCAGCCAATACTTATACGTGAAGCTGATCTTATCTACCACAGCAAATATCTAAATTTAAATGCCCTCCTCACTCACCAGGTCATATATGTATGCTGGAAGTTAACGATATGACTATTGCCAACTCAGCAAATTTCTTGCTATATTTAGCATCATTTCAGACAATATATCAGCCAAAACACTTGGGGCCTCATGAGCAAAGCGTGAGTATGCACACAAAAAATATTTGGTGCCGTATTTGGCATGTATAAAAATGAACATGGCGTGAAAGTTTGCATAGATATACGCAAATTTTGACCTTTTTGTGAAAATGTGTGGGAGCCATACAAACTTTTTCTGTGGACAATATCAAACTACACAGCGTCAAAACTCACCTGAAATCTGATGACTTAATGAACATTAAGTGTTATTTAGAACAGGAAGCATCAAACCAGATGATTTTTAATGATTTTAATATTTTAATGTTTATACGTAAACAATGAAACTGAACCACGTTTATCCTCCGACGATAAGCTAACAAAAACACAAAATGTAAATACTCAAAATGTCTTTACTGACACTCAAATGTAAATAGTACTTTTCCTCAGTTTTTGTCTCACAAAGATGTAACGCATTGGTCTCTGTGCCGATACACATTAAATGCATGTATAGGGTCATTTCCTTCTCATTACAAGAGAAAACAGGGTTCAGTCAGCAGATTGTTTATTGATTGATTATTTTTAAGGTGTGTATGCAATCACACGTATGTAAGTAGGTGAGCCACTAACTGAGGAGTGCTTTGGCTGTGATGTAGAACATCGCGAATGGAAGTATTCAATCAATCAATCAAATTTTATTTGTAGAGCACATTTCAGCAGCAAAGCATTTCAAAGAACCAGCACTGTGGTTCTCCCACAGTCCGTATTTATATGAATATCATTGAATACTTTGACTAGACCAGTCTCCGTGCTGTGGTGAGCACGAAAACCAGATTGGAAAGAGTCAAAGCAGTTGGTCATCATGAGGAAACTATTTAATTGTTTACACAGTTTTTTCAATAACTTTGCTGATGAATGGGAGGTCAGAGGTCAGAGGTCGGCCTGTAATTCTGCCGTAGTGATTTGTCCAGATTGTTGTTTTTTAGCAGTGGTTTGATAACTGCTGTTTTCAAAGCCTGGGGGAAAACGCCTGATGTGAGTGATGAGTTATTATTTGGATCAGATCAGTAGCAATAACAGGCAGGACTTTCTTAAAGAAATGTTCTAGAGTTATAGATCTATAACATCCAGACAGCAGGAGCTTTAACTTAATTGACTTATAATTTCTTCTAGGGTTTTATAATTAAGTAGTTGAAAGTGGGTCATTTTTCCTGTATTAGTTTTTTTTGGGGTTCAGCAGTGGTTCTGGCTGTAGAGTTGATGTGCAGATTAATCCTCTGATTTTTTGAATTTTCTCTGAAAAGAAGCTGGAAGACTTGTTCCAGGCAGCATTAGATTGGAGTTCAGGTGGTAACGTCATAGGAGGATTTGTGAGCCTGTCAACTGTTGCAAATAAAGCTCCAGCATTGTTAATGTTTTTGTTTATGACATTTGCAAAGAAAGCCTCCCTTGCATGTTTTAGTGTTAAGTGATAGTTGCGTTGTCTTTCTTTATAGATGTCACAATGAACGTAAAGTTGAGTTTTACTCCATTTTCGTTCTGCCCTGCGGCAGAGTTGTCTTGCAGATCGAACTGTTTGTGCATTTCTCCATGGAGATTTCTTTCTACCAGGCACAACCTTTACTTTAATTGGGGCAATGGAATCAATGATATATGAAACTTTAGACTGAAAATCATCTACCAACTGATCTACATCATTACAGCTTAAGAGTGAGGAAGAAGAGTAGATTTGATTCAATGTTTCTGCTGTGTTTTCTGTGAAAGAACGTTTTGTGACAGTAGCTGTTTGTCCAAGTGGGTCAAAGAATAAAGAACCTTCAAAGATAACAGCAAAGTGATCCGACAAGGCGACATCAGTTACAGAGACATTGGAAATATTCACACCCTTACTGATAACCAGGTCCAGTGTTTGACCTTGAGTGTGTGTTGCTTGTTTGACATGTTGTGTTAAACCAAAATTTTCTAAAATATTAAAAGCTTTTTTGCTCCTCTGTCTTGGGGTTTGTCCACATGAATGTTGAAATCACCAACAATTATTAAACAATCATAATCAATGCATATGATTGATAGATCATTCAAGTCAGTAAAGACATTTTCCACATATGTTGGAGTTTTGTATAAAGTTAGTGTCAAAGTTCGTTTGTAACCTTTAACCTGAATTCCAAGATACTCAAAAGAACTGAAATGACCCAAAGAGATTTTACTACAATTTATGTTTTTCTTGAATATAGAAGCCACGCCTCCTCCTTTTTTATGTTTTCTATTCTCGCTTAAAAAAATTGTAGTTAGGAGGCGTATAATTGGTTCATCATTGTCATTCAACCATGTTTCAGTCAGAAACATAACATCAATATTATACTCAGTGATGAAATCATTAATTAATAGAGCTTTAGCACAGAGTGATCTGATATTTAAAAGATCTACTTTAAGTGACTTGAAGGCAAAAAGATTTTCAGTCTGAGGTTCGAATTAGGACCGCTGTATTTCATATTTTTGTTTGTAAATTTTCTTGTAGTGATCCGGACAGGTAATGTCCTGTTCTGCAGTGCCGGGGGGCCAGATACATTCTGGAGGAGGACGGGTGTATAGATAATATCTGGACCCTGACCTCTGACCTCAGAAACGAAGAGTGATGGATCCTCTGGAAAGTCAGGGGCAGGTGGCTTAAATGAAGTGAGGTCTGCTACGTGAGTGCTAAGGAGAGACGTGCCGAGGCGAACCTGTTGATTCATTCCATCTGAAAATCTGAGAAACTCGGGTCCAGAAGACATTTCTTCACAGGTATCTTGCAGTGAATGAGTGGGGGAGAAGAGAGGCAGTGGGGATGTAGGAGCGGAACCAGTGGCTCTGTCTGCTGGTAGTCGATTTATCAGCTTGTTTTGGAATATCGTGCTCCTGATCCGGGGAACGTTCCATCCTAGTCAGACATCCTAGAGCCTGTTCTTCTGAAGCGGTGATCCTGTTGCTGTCCTTGTTGATAAAATAGAAAAGGTTTGCAGTGAGTAGCTTTATCCCATGTTTATTAAGATTGCGTCCCCCTCTTCCAAAAAGGTGAAAGCGCTGCCAATAGATCCAGAGGTTATTGATGAAGGTCACTGAGCTGGTAGAGCAGCTTTTTATCAGCCATTTGTTGATCGTGAGCAGCCTGGAGTGTTTTTCGTCTCCCCATTGAGGGGATGGAATTGGACCACAGAAATAACTTCATTTTTAATTTTCCCATAGTGTTCAGAAGAATATTAAAGTGCTTTTTCAGAATCTCAGACTTTTGCTTAGCCAGATCGTTGGCTCCAACATGCACAACTAAAGTCTCAATATCTGGCTGATCAGTGGTTAGAGAGAGCAGTTTGTTGGTTAAATAAGATAAACTGTCAACAGGAAAAGAAATCACTCTTGTTTTCCTGGGATAACAAACGTCACTGGTTCCCTTTACTGCCTCATCTCCAATAATAAGACTTTTGGGATACCTTTCGCTTTCCTGGTGGTCACTTTGTCTTTTGGAGCTTTGGGGGGTGGATGTGTTGATTTTGCCTCATTGTTGATGTTTGAAGGCGAGGTTTCACTCAGAGGCTCAGGCTGGAGTGCAGAAAATCTGAATGTTTTGAGGCTCGTGCAGGTTGCTTTGTCTCTGGTCGGTGGAGGCATTTTGGTTGCAGCTACTTGTTTGTCTTTGGCAGAGCAGGCGTTGAAGTTGAAGGTGGGTTTCGACTCAGAGCCGGCCACGCTGATTCGGTGGTTCTCTCTGATAGTCGTCTCATCAGATCCGCAGTGTGACACTCCCGTTTCGGCTTGGCACCCAGAGCATTCCAGGGTGAGCTGCTCGGTGCAGGGCGCATGACCTCTCCGTTGATTTGAGGAAGGGTCGTCTCATTTCCACAGGTAGCGTTGATCTCAAAGTTCACCTCCAGCAGTTTGATCTTCTTTTCTATAGACTGAAGTCGTTGTATAATACTGCTCATGTCCCTGGGGTCAGCCGGAGGCATTTTGCCCTGGTTTAACTTGGAGGTAAAGAAAAGTAAGGTGAAAATAAAAGTAAGAAAATTCCACAGTCCTTAGGTTTGGAGTAATCTAGTTAAAATGTCAATAATGTAAATATAAGTACAAAAACTGTTGCTTTAAAAATAATTCACAGGCAGAGTTATCAGTAAGGACGAGAGAGAGCAGGACGAGCTGTTCCTCCTTCAGCAGTCAGATTTTGTTATTTGTTATTTTATCATTTTATTCAGAGGGAACGTGTATTCAGAGATCATATTGGTGTGATGATGGTTTATTACTGTTTAGATTGCTTAGACTAATCATCCTGAAGCTCTGAGCAAAACTTAAAGAAGGAGCTGTGCAGTACCGGTACCGGTCCACCTGCAGTTATCCTTCAGCAAAGCCATGTCTGCTTTGTAAATGTACAACTTATGTACATGAAGGACTCTCTGACAGGCTGTGTGTCTTTAAATCACAGCTGAACACTGCTGTTCAAACAGGCATTTGCACAATCTCTTTATTGTCTTTTTTGTAATGCAGATTTTTCTATCTTTAAAATGTGTGATCTTTATTTTTGTTAGGTGACCTGATGTGCCCTGAAAGCACTTTTAAATAAAATATATAATAATAGTAATAATAATAATTATTATTATTGTTATTATAAGTACTTATACTGCTACAAACAAGGATGTTGCCATGGTTATTGCTTGACCTTGTGGCAGATTTGGGTATTTATGTAATGTATTTATGGGTGGCAACCAGGCAGATCAGCAGCTGCGGTCTATTTCCCGCAAATTAGGATTTATAAATGAAAGGTGCGCAGGTATGTAAGTATGTACAGCTTTATACATCCAAATAAATTTTGTGCACTGACCTTTTCTAAATTTGTCCATTTGCCAAGTTTTATTTGGAAACTGCACACTCTTTTATACATGAGGCCCCATGTATAAAACACATGAGCTGTTTAAAGATAGGTGATCAGTGATTGATCAGAAAACTGCAATCGGTGCATGCTAGATTATTTTTTATGTTTTATATGTTGGACATTCTTCCACTTCTATTTAAATAGCGAGGCTAGTCAGAACATTGCCTTTTCACAGAGGCAATGTGACTGAAATAGTTCATTGGAGAAAAACTGATTTTTATTGTCCTTTTTTTGCAAAATAATTTATTTGTTAAAAGATTCATGGACATATTTTGTTTTAGTTGGTCTGATGTAATCAGGTATACTCACAGTTGGAATCTACAGTTAGATTGTCTGGGATATGAAAAGACTGCTTAGATATCCAGAAGGTTCACTTAATCAACTTGTACAGTATGTCGGTCAGTCTTTTGCTGTCCAATAAACCCATTTGGGAATTTATTTAACTGAAAGAAATCCAAGTTATGCTTTTGATGGATCACACTGCTCTTTGAAATGCAGGGTATTGTACTGAAAGCACACTGTAAAAAGGCCAATTACTGTGAAGTTGAACTCAAACAATCCATACAACCTTTTTCCACAGCAACAGTGAGCTGTCAGTATATTTTTTGTGATGTATTTAACAGGTCACTCTTGTAAATGAGACAATAAGACTCAAGATTTTTCCAGTATAAATAAAGAATTGTATATAGTACTTGAGCTTTAGTGGATTTACTGCTTTTTGCTTTACTTCCGAATCTTGTTGCCTCAAACTAAAGAGAAAAGCATAAGCAGGGCAATCAAGTTGGAAAGAACCCTGATCAGTTAAACAGTAATAAACTGCTAGCTGCATAATCTTTGTTTAGTAATTAATATTTTAATTTTAGATAAAAGCAACTACAAGCAGCTGCTAGGAGCCATGGACTACTCATTTCTCTGTGCCTATGCCATTGGGATGTACCTCAGGTGAGACAATAATATAATTGAGCTAGCATAAAACTAGTACAATTGTAGAATAAAACTAGCACAAAGCTAGCATAATACTAATGTAAAGGGGAAGTTGATTTAGTAGATATTAAATGGTGAGAAAGAGGTTTTAGTATCACATAAACACCAAACTATTAATATTAGTTTGGGGTTTACTCGATATCCCAAACTAAGTACTAGAGTTCTGCTGAAGTAATTATCAGATGTTACAATGAGGGAATCAAGTATTTGATCCCTTCTTCACAGTTTCAGAATTATTTTAGCACAAAAACACAAAATTATCAACAGATACAAGGTTGTAACATGTTCTGTTTGTTCTGTTTTACTTCAGTAAACCTTAACATAAGCAAAAGAAATTTGACATCATAGATGAATGTGAGTTAGCATTTGATGCTGTTCCCCCTGTGCAGCGGCATCATTGGGGAGCGCTTACCTATCCGGCTGTATCTCACAGTGGGAATGCTGAGCAGTGGGTTTTTCACCTGCCTGTTTGGACTTGGTTACATTTACAACATTCACAGTCTCGGCTTCTACATATTTGTTCAGGTGAGATGCACACAACACCCGTTTTAACCAGGCTGGTTGGAACTTCTCAGTCAGGAGGGCTGGAGCATTTACTTCTGCTTATGTATCTTTAGTTGATATGTGTATAGGAAGTTGATGTGGCTCTCTTTTTGTTTTTCTAGGTGGCCAATGGTTTGGTTCAAACTACTGGTTGGCCCAGTGTTGTGACCTGCATTGGCAACTGGTTTGGAAAAGGAAGGTAAGGTAGAAAAGTTCACAGCTTTCATGTCAAGATGAATGGAGCTTATAAAGGCTGAGGCATGACGGGCTTAGTGATGAAACCTTGTGGTGTTAGCAGGCGTGGGCTCATCATGGGACTTTGGAACTCCCACACCTCAGTGGGGAACATCCTGGGTTCTCTGATTGCTGGGTACTGGGTCTCCTCTAACTGGGGCCTTTCCTTCATTGTGCCTGGCCTCGTCATCGCAGCCATGGGAGTCATTTGTTTCCTTTTCCTTATTGAACGTAAGTCTAAAAGTCATTAAAATCATAATAACTATAATTATGTAAAGAGCGCAACACCGATCTGTGAAAACATATCAATATCAGAGTTTTAACAGCATTCAAAATGTCCACCTTAGTTTGGTTGTTTTTTTAAATGAACATGTTCACACCAATAATAATGATAATACTAAATAATAATTTCTAATATTATAAGTGTAGAGGAATAAACAAAAAGGTTGTTAGAAGATGCATTGTTTTCACAAAATAACTTCTAAATCTTACGTTAGTCATCAGTCAGTCATTTGTTACTGTTTGACTCCAGCCTGACATGTTCGTGTCAGAGACTTTAGCTTTTTGCCATATTTAACTAACCGGTTTTCCCCTCCGCAGATCCGAATGACTTGAAAGGCATATACACTCAGAACCCGTCTCCTGGCAACAGTGTGAGTAAAGGACATTTGTTTTAGCCTTCCCGTGTGTGTTTACCTGTTTTATGTAGTAAATCTTTCTTTATTTAGGTTTCAGCCAAAAGTTGGAATGGAGAAAATGGACATCCAAAAGTATATTTGCAATACAAGGATAACAAAAAGCAGGTGTGCATCTCTCTGGATGAATACATCATTACATAAGATGCTGTAATGTTGCTCTGTGAACTCCTGACATGAACCTAATTATATATTTGACCATATACATTTTTTAAACACAGAAGTGCATTAGCCTTATCTTGCAGAGAGGATGTAACAGAACTGAAGGGATGGAGAGGTCAGCTGCCATTATATGTCAGGCTATTTTATCTCAAGAGCCCTTTTTACAGTTTTTAACCACCCACTCGGAACTCCAGGACTTTATAATTTGTCATATTTCATATGTAGTGAAATATGAAAAATAAATTTGGAGCTGCTATATCTAAGTGAAAATCAAAACAAAAAATGATAAAATGGCTCTTAGTCCCACCATGTGGTAGAAGTGATAATAAATCTCCCGACCTGTTGTGGGTGGCAGTTAAGGACTCGTCTCTGAGTATTATTTGTTTATTTATATAATCAAGAGTTTTGCACCTTCCGATTCTCTAACACTAGAAAAAATAAGAAGCTACAATTCAGTAACTACGGAATCATAATCCTTCAACATCACTACTACTCTTTGAACAAACTTGATGATACTCGCATAAGTTACATTTATTCTTTTTTAATCAAAATATTTTTGAATTGAACATAATGTTTCCTTCATATTGTGTTTTAGGCTTACAGCTTTTTTAAGGAATGTCTTCAAAATAGGAAGGTCAGTTCTGTCAGTGATCTCCAGCTTCGCTGGTAATTATGTTTTAGGCTGGATCTAAATGTTTAAGTCTTTGTCAACAACAACAACAATATATTCAGTCATATTAAATTTTAATACAAATTCGGGATTTTGGCTCTGAATAATATGGCTGTACAGTTTTGCAAAATGAAGGATTTGTTGTTCCAGAGCATCAACATTTAGACTCAGCTCTGAGGTGTCTGGAAACACTTAGGCAGGATTGAAACCACTGACAATTCCTTTTACTTTGATTTGATTTTGATTTCAGTTTTTATCAGATGTACCTCTGCACAGCTATTAGAAGGTGTAATGCATTTTTAATATGTGTATAATATAGCTTATCTTTGGTCTGTTATGACCTAAAAAACTCCTAACTTTTATTGCCATTTTCTTTTAAGAGATAGTACTTTTAAATTGGTTTATTAAACTAAGTCATAGATTCTTAATCTTATGACAGTTAGTATTCCTGTAGCTATAGTGTTTAGAATAGCACTTTATTTGAAGATAAGATTGACATAACACTGTCATAAATGTGACATAACACCTGTCATGAACATGAAGGAGCCTTCATGAATGTTTATGACTTTTGTCATAAAGGGTAATTTGGTAAATAATGACACTTTCAATGCAAAGTTGACACATTTAATAGACTTTTAATGCATTAAAATATTTGCAGAATAATGCAAAGTTGACACTTTTAAAGCAACTTTGTATTGAAAGTGTCATTATTTACTGACTGACCCTTCATTACAACAGTCATAAATGTTCATGAAGACTCCTTCATATTTATGACAGGTGTTATGGTAAATGGCTTTGTACTTGAATAGCGCCTCATCAAGTCCAGAAGACCCCATCTTGCAGTGCACTGGCCTTCGCTCCATATGTGTTCATGTCATGTCAGTCTTATGCACACCCCTTCACATAAAGTGTTACCATGTTGAGCTGTTAAATGGGATCTGGTCATTTTTCAGGTAGTGAAATAGATATAATATCCAGAAATACTGATAATTTTATTGATGAGGACCAGAAGATTTACTTTTTCTTTATTCTGACAAACCAGCTTGAACTTAAATCTGGCGAGGAGTTTCTCTTTACTGTCACTGTCTTACTATCTGCTGCTTTCTATTTGTTGAGTTTTGACTGAACGTCCTCCTCCAAATTCAGAAAATTATAAGGTGTGTGGGACTTTATGATTTTTTTTCCTCCATTAATTTTTTTAATTATCTTTATTATAGCATTTTAATCACAGATAATTTTACAATAATTTGGTTGCTTTAAAAATATAGAATATAAATTTTCAAGCATCATCAATTAATTTTTCTACCTCTTGAGAATCTTGAAGACTGAGCTTTTTTCTGTGGCGGTTAGCTGTTGAGCTGGTGTTGGTGTTAGCCGGTTCTGTTGAGTTGCAACTGATCTGTTGCAACTCAACAACAGAGTTATTTCCATCCTGGTGCAGAACTACGACACGGAGCTGCTGCTGCCCCGGGACGCTGTGTGTTTCCCTGCCCAGCCGGTCGTGGTGGTGAAGAGCGAGTCAGAGCCTTCTGCCATCAGCTTCATGGGAGCGCTGCGAATACCTGTCAGTTTCCTCCTTCTCTGCTGGGTTTGCTGTCACATCGGTCAGTTTTCACATGCTCTTTGTTTCTGCAGGGAGTTGTGGAGTTTTCTCTCTGCCTGCTCTTTGCCAAGCTGGTCAGTTATACCTTCCTTTTCTGGCTGCCCCTCTACATCACCAAAGCAGGTGGGTAAATAACCTGCCAGCCTTGTTCAGCAATTTCCTCCTTGAAATTTTGCCGCATTTCACTTTGCTTGAAATGAGCAAACTTATGCACATGGAGCATACACATGATGTTCCATGTGTGTAAAATGACTTTGAAGAACCATATCTGTGGAAACAGTTTTAACAAACAGATTTCAGTGAATCGTTCCCTCTTCAGGCGCGTTGTATGCTCTGTGAAAAAAGATAGTCAGTTTTTGAATAACATGCCTTACATGTCATTCATGTAAGGCATGAATAACATGCTAAATTAAATCACTGTACTGTGCTGAAATCCCTTTATTCTGGTGAGAGGTATGTGATAAAACTGATGCTTTTGTTTCTTATTCAGCTCACTTGGATGCAAAGAAAGCTGGAGATCTCTCCACCTTGTTTGATGTTGGAGGAATTGTGGGTCAGTGATTTTTTATTTTTTTATTTTATTTTTAACATTTTTTCTCCAACCATTAAAAATATTTGTTTCATGTTTTTTATTGAGTACGATTAGTTTTTCTTTTTTCAATTGCTGATGGAATCTGAGGCTTTTTTCCTCATTGCTTTTTTTTTGTAAATAAAAAATTAGCTTCGGTTTATTTTTGCAGGAATTAGCATGAATGTTTTCCTGATGTAATGATATAAATGAACTCTGTGTGTGCTTGTGCGTGTGTGTGTGTGTGCGTGCATGTGTGTGTGTCCATGTGTCCATGACCATACAGGTGGGATCTTGGCAGGAGTGATTTCTGATAAATGGGGGAAGAGAGCCAGCACATGTGCAGTTATGCTACTTCTAGCTGCTCCTACAGTAAGCTTCCCCTTGTTTTGGTTCTTAGGAATTAAGCACAGTATTTAATTTTCCATAACAGGGTTGATAACCGATCCCTGTAATGTATGTTACATAAACGTACATTATCCTTCTGTTTTTGCTCTGCAGCTCTATGGCTTCTCTATGATCAGCCAGCTGGGATTGGGACCAACCGTTGGTGAGAAGCTGCTGTCTGTTTCCTGTCTTCTTTCAACAGGATTGTTTTTTTTCTGGAGGAATTTCTGAAAAGGAATGGAAAGGTGCTAAACTCTTAAATATATAGGTAAACAATACCTACATATTGTTTATATAAATATGTAAACAATATATAGGTATATATACTCAGAGGCATGTCCTTTACTGCCAGCCACAACGGGTTTGGGAGATTTATTAACACTTCTACCACGGATTCGTCTTACAGCTTCATCAGTACAAAATCAAAGTTGCCAAAATCTTCCCAAAAAAATCTCAAAGTATTCTCAGGATCTGTCTTCTTTTACACTCTCATCTTCACCGATGTGTGTTGGAAAGCAGAAGTTTAGATCTCCGCAAGTCACTAATCTTAGAAGCATCAAGTCTTGGTTGCAGCAAATGTAGCAATGCGCAAAGCTTTAGAAGAAAGGGGATGTGAGAAAAATTGCAGATGTATCTGTTCCAACAGTCTTATTGCACCAATATGACCAAATAGATCTTGAATGACACGCTTAAATGTTCTCATTGGAATAGATGAGAAGATTGATGACTGGACAGGACTACTAGGTCTACAAGATGGATGGAATAACAGATGGAAAACATTTAGAAATGTTTGTTGTATTTATTGTATGAGTGCTTATGTAAATAGAAATGCTTGAGGGGTTATGCAGTCAATGAGTAGAATGTACAGAAACGGTGAAGAAAGCTCCCCATCTTTGAGACAAAGTCGAGCTAGGGTCACCTTCTGCGCACTGCCTTCTCCTGTACTGATATCAATTCAGTCAAGTCCAGCATTTTAGGATCCCTGAGCCTGAGCATGTGCTTCAGACAGAGAGTACACAGAGGGAGAATAAAGCCTTTTTATCTGGGTGGAAAAAGAAAAGAAAAAAGAAATTGTATCAGAAATAGCTGCCTAACAACAACCTGTCGTTCCTCTGTCAGGGCTACATTATCACACAGCATGAGGAGCAGTCAAATGCCAATCCAGTCCCATTTCTGGACTGAATTTAATTGATAAAATATTTCTAGAGTGTGCACAAAAAGGAATTTCTCATCTTTCTAGTCCAATCTAATCAAGTTACTTTGGGTAAAATAAATTGGTCTGCTTTATTTGTTTCCCAGATGAAATGATAAACCCGGTTCTGAAGTATTTGGGTTATTTGCTGTGAATGTTAACTTTAATTCTTTCACATTGGTTTTCTTATGCTTACTTTTGGCACTGATTATCCTCATAGTTTTTGAAATTGAGCTTTATATATGCTTAATTACATTAATAACCTGCTGTTGTTGTATCAACCTTCCAGACCTCTCAGGTTTCCTGGTTCTGGTCTGCTCTGCATTCCCAGAACTAGAACCAAACATGGACCACAAATCTGGAACAAACATTCAGAAAACTATTTAAAAAATAAATAAAAAAACAACCCCTGTCTGTTTAGAGTTGCTTTTGAACCATAATCACGGGAACATTAACCAACATATCTGATGTGTAATGATGACACTTAGTGTTTGTTTCACTTGTTGACTGTGTGTTTTATGACTTTGTATTTTTCTGTTTTTATGATGTAAAGCACTTTGATATGCTTTCTTGCTGAAATGTGCTATATAAATACACTTGATTGGTTGATTGATTGATTGATTGATTGATTGATTGATTGATTGATTGATTGATTGATTGATTGATTGATTGATTGATTGATTGATTGATTGACAGCATGCACAGCAAATGGTTTCATGGGAAATGCTGCCTGTAGACATTGAGGCAGTCTTTAGGAACAGAAGTTTGATTGATTTGGTGTTTCCCAGGAATGCTGCTCGTATGTGGAGGTCTGGTGAACGGACCATATGCTCTCATAACAACTGCTGTGTCAGCAGATCTGGTAGATATTTCACACTAATAACTATTTTATGTTTAAATAGTTTTTCTCTCACATGTAAGCCTCTCCTCTGTGATTCTCTCTTTTTGTGTTTTTGATAACAGGGAACACACAAAAGCCTGAAAGGCAATGCCAGAGCTTTGTCCACAGTCACAGCCATCATCGATGGGACAGGATCTGTAGGTCAGTTATTTATTCTCTCCCTTAAGTTAGCAATACGTCACTGATCAAGAAGTTGAAAGTAGTTGTTCTCCTGTTATTCCTAGCTGAAACATAGCAGTCCAGCACAGAAAGACCAGGCCTCATGTATAAAAGAGTGTGCAGTTTTTACATTACAACTTGGTGTACGGACAAATTTAGAAAAGTGCGGCTATGGAAGTAAATATGTGCCATCAGGATTTGAATAAAAAATGCCTCTGAAATTTGAACGTAAAAAAATTGAGTGTCATTATTTGTACGTAAAAAAAAAATCAGTGATAAAAAATTTGCTGTTAAAAATTCAACGTCTAAAAATTCGCTGTTAAAAATTCAACGTCTAAAAATTTGCTGTTAAAAATTCAGCGTCTTAAAATTTGTTGTTAAAAATTCAGCGTCTAAAAATTTGTTGTTAAAAATTCAGCGTCTAAAAATTCGTTGTTAAAAATTCAGCGTTTAAAAATTCGCTGTTAAAAATGGCAAGGTTACTTCAGGTCACAGACATGCGCAATGGACGTCAGATTTCAACACCCAGCCAATCACAAGACGCCACGTCATGTAGAGGAAATACCAGCATGGCACATATTTACTTCCATATGCGGCGCACAAAAAATCCGGATGTATAAAGCCGTGAGCACACATGTGGTTGCGCACATTTCATTTATACATCCCAATTTGCAGGAAATAAAGCGCAACTGCTAGTCCGTCTGTTGCCACCCATAAATACATTATGTAAATTTGTATAAATACCTGTAAGTCTTCCACCACGTGAAGCAATAACCATGGCAACATCCTTGTTTGTAGCAGTATAAGAGTCTTTAATAATAAGTATTATATATTTTATTTAAAATATCCTTTCAGGGCACATAAGGTCAGTTAACAAAAATAAAATTTATACATTTTAAAGAAAAATCCATTGTCTGAGGATAAAGGCAGTTCAGTTTCATTGTTTATGTTTAAACAATAAAATATTGTTTAAACATAAACAATATTTATGTTTATGTTTAAATCATGAAAAAACATAGGGTTTGATGCTTCGTGGTCTACATCGGTGGTCCAATATTGAGCCACAAGCAGCAAAATGAGTAAGAAACAGATCACATGTCTTTGGAAAGTTTCTTTGCCGAGGGGAAAAGGCCCAGAAAGGAGACAGGAGAGTGACTTTAACCTGGTAGGTGATTCCCACATTCCAAGACCGCTCTGCATGATATGTTGACCGATACGTTAGTGAGGGAATGATGCTTCAAACTGCTTCTCCACGTAGAGACCGAGCACCCTGTGCATTAGCAACACTTTGGGTGTCATTGTCTCTCTTCACTCCCAGATGGGAGAAACAAGCTCAGGGCTCACTTTTGAAATGTTTCGTATCTGACATAAAATCAGTTCAGCCAACAAAAAAGAAAAAAAAATTCCTTCATCCGCACTGGCAGATCATTTGTCTGAGGCACTGAGAGGAGAAATCCATGTTTTGCACCTGAAGTCACAGACATTAGTCGTTATTGTGAGTTAAAATTTTCACGAAAGTAAAATGTTCGTTTTTGTTGCGCATCTGTATCTTATTTTGAAGGGATGTGTAAACGTTATCATAGCGACCAGAGTCAGTGAGCGTCAGGACACTGGTTGAGATGAGAGGAAAAGAGGTTCTGAGTTTAGGTGTGGTTCACACAGCACGATTTAAGGATTGTCAGACGATAAAAGTCCAACAGGTTCGGTCGGTTCATGTGTCCAGCCACACGGCAGGAGCAACACACCACAAGAATCAATTCCAGTCACAAACATCCCGATTCCAGAAGAAATTTCAGTAAAACTCCCAACATACCACACATGAATTTATAATTATCAAACACGGATGACGATGTCGAAGCAGTAGAGATAGTTTGTGGTCATTATAAAAAGAAAAGGCTTTGGATAAAACAAAGCGGGAGCAACTGCTCCATTTGCTGCACTATGATTTGGTGATGAGTTATGATTTTTCATAGTTAACCTTTTTAACTGAATAAGCAGAACCACATATAATAAACATATATAAAAATGTATTTTACATGTAGTATCACCTTCGATGTCCACTGGACTTTCAGTTGCGCCATGTCAGCTGTTTGGGATTCCCTCTGCTCTTACATCACAGAATTTTCTGATTGGCTACCTGTCACATTCAACAGGCTGCCCTCTCGCTCCCAGGCAGGGAAACCCCCACAGGCTGCGATAATCGGGACAAGACGATGTTGAAAATGCCGATTTTATATTGGGCATATTCACACACCACCACACACTGCAGGACGTTGTAAGATTATCATAAAGGACAAATTGGGGCAAAAAAAATAAATAAAAAATAATAATAAATAATAATAATAATAATAATAATTTACCCCAGGCCTGGGCCACAGCAAAAAGTGCCAAGTCTCAGCCGGTCCGCGGTAATTAAAAAGGTCGGGGACCACTGGTCTAAATAACACTGAATGTAGTCAGATTTTGGTGTATTTGGGTGAGTTTTGACACTTTGTAGTTATTGTCCACAGAAAAGTTTACATTTCTTTTGTGGCTGCCGCACACAAAAAAACTGTGGGTATTTTTACGCAAACTTTGACGCAATTTTCATTTGTATACATGCCAACTTATGCATAAAATATGACACCGCACATTTTTTGTGCATACGCCGCTTTAAACATGAAGCCCCTGATCAATGTTTAGTAACTGTAGATAGATAGTTACCAATAGATAGCCAATAGATAGATAGTGGTCAAATGGTTAAGCTGCCATTTAACCACATACCATTAATAAAAACAGGAGTCAAATTTTTGCAGTAGACTAAATTATTTCCTGTCAGCGTAATGACAAAAACAGAAATGATAAATTAGTCTTCCCACCCATTTTATTTGATTAATGATTTCTTTGATGTAAAGCTGTGGACTAGCTGTATGAAACAATCCAAAACACCATTTCCCAGAATGCAACCTCTGCTGAATACAGGAAATCTGCCACAGATTGTTCTCAGTAGCGAGTGAAAGCTGAGTTCACAACCTGTAAACCTCCACAGGTTCCTCAGTGACCTGGTCCCCAAAATGATGGTCCACATGGTAACACCTTTGACGTAATGTGTATCCCAATCAGAACCTGCTTGTTCCAAGAAAAGAAAAGGACAAGAAATCCACATATTTCCAACATTTTGATATGCAAATCGCTATCCATTTTTATTCTTGTTTGTTTATAAGTCCAACTGAATGACCAGTGTTGTAGCCACTCACTCATAAAATGTTCCTGGTAGGACAATAAAGTATCTATTCTATTCTACATGCAACCACTAAGCTCAACCTGTTCAGTGGGAACCTTGCCAGTCATAAAGTCTATGATGAGATGTTTACCTCCCTTAGACCTGCAGAAAAGTGATTAGCCTGTGGGACTAATAGGCTAATACTGTTAGAGCTCCACCTGTACAGAGTACAAATAGAAGCATGCTGTGCTGCTTGTTGACTTCAGGAAGAAAGGAACCAGATTATAGATGTAAACATCAACTACCTTACAGGAACTGCAGCTTCTCATGCTTCACTTGGCTGCTATGCAAACAGTGAATATTCAGCACAACATTGTATATTTGAAGTAGTCAAATCCCAAAATATGCTCACATCTTGAAATGTAAAGTTTTAGTCAATTTTAAATCCAAATCTAAAATTCTATTTGTGTTTGTGGTGATAGGTGCAGCTCTGGGCCCCCTGCTGGCAGGTGTGTTGTCTGCAGGTGGCTGGAATCAGGTCTTCTACATGCTAATGATTGCTGACTTCCTTGCTTTGCTGGTGAGTGCAGAGCAGTGACTGTTTGGAGATATTTCAACAGTTTGATGACATACTTTAGGGTTAGAACTTGTCAGAATTCTCAATGAGTGGAAATGCTCCATCAAGAATCTAGAAGTTAGAAGATTCCTCTCTGTAGTTTTAAGCTTTTTGCAACTAATTTTACTCACTTTAGCTGTGTTTGGCCTTGAAGCATGAAAATGGAGCTGGAGCTGCCCTCTCTTACTGCTCATGTGAAATGTTTTAGTTGAAGGTTAGGAAAACAGTTTTGATCATAACAGTAAAGAATGCTAGCATAAATAGTAACATATTAGCTCTGAAATGTTAAGACCTATTCAAAATTTCAGCTTTTCAAGCTTTTTCGACATTTTTTTAACTCACTCTCTTACTCAGCAATAAAAACTTATGTTTATCTTTAGTGCTAAAGTAAAAGTTATTCATTAACTAGGTTCTACTTTTTTTCTGGACAGTGTGCAGTGCTTATAATAAAGTGAAGAAAAAAACAACTATGTTACTCAATCACAGAAACTGTAAATAGCCACCTTCAATAGACTTCATAACAACACAGCGCAAACAGACATGAGAAAAACATTTATTTCAGCTTCTCGGTAGACAAGCGCAAGGAAAACCACATTTCTGTCATGTTAAATTTTTATATTGTTTATAATTTATTTTATTTTTTGCTGCTACCAAGTGAATCGTAGCTGCAGGCCTTAATTCATCAAAAATATTTTGTATGCTTATAAAATGTTTTCATTGTTTGTGTTGAAGCTTTTATTGCGGCTGGTGACCAAGGAGCTGTGCTCATCCAAGTCCCTCCCTGTCTCTGCTATAGAGTGAGTCTTCATCCACTCAGTTCCTTTCCATTCCACAAACTATTTCTTACTGATGACATTAGATGTTCGTCTGACTGACTGTCTGTCTGTAGATGGGTCTATATATAGATAGTTGGATCTATATAGATGATGTCATGACTATGTTGTAACACGGTTGAATCTGTGGATCCATTTTCTTTGGTTGGGTGAATAAACTCCTGCCTAAGATCAGAAGGCTTTTAGCAATCAGAGTACACTGTTGGCAGATGCTTAGTGTAACATGGAGCATAAAGCTGAGAGCATAGGTGGTGCATGTTGCTACAATCAATAGTACCCACACAGACACACCCCCTAGAAAAAAACAAACACACACAGTACATCACTTTTGTTCTAATGGCTGAGAGGTTGCCAGGCGATGGTGTATTTTTGTTCCAAAAGCAAGCAGAAAGTGAGCAGAGAGTTTTGCAAGTAGATATTTGCTCTGAGCAGAGACAAGTTCTGAGCACGAGGAGAAGTTGTGGGTACAAGCATCCACTCAGTTCCTTTCCATTCCACAAACTTTCCATTTCTGAGTTTTGAAAAGAAAGACATGCAGTCCTGCTTTCAAAATGAAAATGTAAGCAGAAGTATTAAAAGCTTTGAGAACAAAAGACATAAAACCCTACTTTCAGACTGATAGTAGGATTTCAAGTTCATAATTCAAGTTCTCTTGAATTATGGAAGAAAAAAATATCATAGATAATTTAATGCTTTCAGCTTTGTAGGAAAAGCTTGGAGTTGGTCTTTTCCTTATCCAACATGATTGCCAACCAGTGCACAAAGTAAGATCCATGAAGACATAGGTCAGCAAGCTTGGAAGAATTTGACAGGCCTGACCTAAATCTGATAAAACACCTTTTCAGATTAATTGTACCAGAGACTGGGAGCCAGACCTCATCATCCAATGTTAATGTCTGACCCAATCAATGTGCTTCTGGAAAAATGGTAACAAAAACAAACTCCAGCTCCTAAACCTGGTGGACGCTCAATATGTGTGAAGAAAGACAACTAAATACTTTTGGTAATGTGGTGCATTTATTTAAATACAAGGTCCCAGGATTCACTGTGATAATAAGAGACATGGATGTGGATGGAAAGCTTTGAATCATGTCTTCAGGCTCACACTGCAGTGTGTATACAGGAAGCAGCAGACCTTAGCTCTGACTCGCTCAGGAAAGACAAAGTTCAGCTTACTGCTTGTGACTGTACAACATAACCTCACCTACTCTCTTCATCGAAATGATATTCTCATCTTCACAGGTTGAAGGAGCACTGAGCACCATGATTGCACTGTTACCACACACTGACCACTCATCTCAGCCTGGAAAGGAGGACAGCTCAGCCAATCCCTGGAAAACATGTCAGGCTCAAATGCACAAGATTTACTCTGGAGAAGAGCTGGTAACTGAAAATGAATCAAGCTCAACAGCAGCATACTTTAAGCTTCATGTACACTGAGCTTATTTGTCTTTCCTCATATATCTCTTGAAAACACAACTGAATCCTGTTTAACAATCTTTTATTTTTAGCAAGTGTGGCCCACAGAGAAATCTGATTTGGTTTTACTCAGATATGTATAATAGATCCCTGTTTAAGGAAGGACAGAATCCTTCTAATTGTAACGATCTCCAAATCTACAACTCTAAATTAAATGTCACGTTTACATTCAGATAATAGTTTTTATTGCTCCAGTTTGGGAAGAATAGTAGTCTGTAACAGAAGTCTAAAAAACAGGGCTTCTTCTTTGGAGCCTATTTTCATTTTGAACCATATACTACAGATGCTGTTTACAGATATCAATACTAGTATTCATGGTCTATGTTTGTAGAGTCTTATTAATTATATAAAATCTTACAAAGCTCAGGCATCAAATCAAAAATTCAGATTACAGGGTTTTATCAAGAGAATAAAAAATTATTCTCTTGTTACTTAAAGAGGATGTAAAACACTTTAGAATTTGAACTAGTTGTTGCGATCATGACATTTGTAGTGCAAATCCCAGAGTTAACTTTCAGAGCAACGTCCTGCCAGCAGCACCAGATGCAGCTTTGTAGCGCTCACTGCCATTTTGGTTTTTCATTCATTTATTGGATTGTATTCTTGTTGCAGAGTATCATTTTAATTTGATGTGATTCATCTATCAGTCATAGATCAGAATGGCACAGACAACATCTCTATATATAAGTCTTGAAATCGTCTTTCTGGTGGTTGGAGGTGAGCTTTAGTTGTACCAGTTTGCTGGTACAACTAAAGCTTAATTTGGGACAAATGTCCCAAATTAAGCTTTGTTTTTCAGCAGTGGACCACTGAAATGAAGCTGCTATTGCCTTACTGAACCAAAGAGATTATGAGATCACTTTATTTGTTGAATTGAACACACTTTAATCTGTATGTTTATTTCTGATTAATATTTTGTATTCTTTGTCTTGTAATAGGGCACCAAAGTTTTATTTTTCTTAGCTGCTAAGAGGAATGTGGTCTGTTTGTACTAGGGGCCTGGGGTGAACGGGTCTAATAAATTATCAATGCACTTGTGTGATTAGAAGGTTTTCAGGCTGAAATTGTTTATTTTGAAATTCAGTTTTTGCAAGGTTTTTATTTAGAACATGTTCATTTTGAGTTAAGTTGAAACATTGAATAATTCATTTGCTAAGGTGATTAGTCCTTTCATTAAAAATTGTTAATCTTGCAAGATGCTTTGCTATTTTTCTGTTTTATTTGTTAATTATTTATGTTATGTTAATTTGACTACTTAGAAGATATATATATTTGTATTTTCATTAAAAGAAAACCACATGCATATTTATTTTGGGATGGTGGTAAGATTTTGAGTACTTGAAATATATTGTGCCTTGTTTGTTGTAAGTAAATTTCTGAAAGAAAATCACAAATTTATGATTTCTGTAACTGCTCTTTCATAGAACACATTGGGGGAAAGAAATAAACATTGGTTTTGTGGGATTTGTGTTTTAATGGTTGAAGGAGTTCCAACAGAGCAAGGCAGTGCAGACAGGGATCCTGGAGAATTCAGAAACTTTAGGATCTGTGATAATAGGATATCTGTCTGTCTGGGTCAGGGGTGTCAAACTCCAGTCCTCAAGGGCCGGTGTCTTGCAGTTTTTAGATGTGCCACAAAGCACTGGAATGAAATGGCTTAATGACTTCCTCCATGTGTAGACAAGTTCTGCAGAGCCTAGCTAATGACCTAATTGTTCTATTGGTGCAGCAGAGACACACACACACACATATATATATATAAGATCTGAATACACATTGTTAGCTTTAATTAAATTGGTCACGTTTTTAGAGTCTTTAAAGAATAGGAAAGACGTTTAATAGGTTAAAAAAAATAAATAAATAAATTCAGGACAGTAAAACCCCTTGAAAATGTCCAAAGACAAGAAAGGACTGAATTAGACTCTGGAGACTTTGAATGATTGGAACACCTAACTCAATAATTTTTTTTATTTAACTCAACCCTAGTACTTTGACGTTCTTGGATGTACGAGGCATTCTTGAATGCACCATTAGGTGTGTCGGTTATAAAATGCTGCGGAGCAGCGCGTGACAGTCAATAGACAGGAAGTGTTGGGAGAAATACATTCCGACATTGAACCTCTGCACAACACCGGTCAGGTTTGTTTGGGGGGAGGGAGGTTTATCTCAGTTTATAAACATATTTTATACCTTTTCGAACTCTCGTAAAAACTAGCAAAATTTCCTTGATAAAAAGAATCACCAATAAAGGTAGGACAATATCCAACTTCTAATACCTGCGACGTAATTAACCAACTTACTAGTTTAAGTTTCGCTTTCGTCGTCCAAGTTATGGCAGGCTTTATACTGATGGATTAAAGAGTATTTGTTGGTCATGTAAATAATTTGTATGTTAGAGCTTCAGACGGATAATAGAGTGATTCTATTTTTTCCTTGTTTTTCTTTTCGTCAGATGAGTAGTATTCCAAAGATGAACAACCTTGAAGATGCGAAGAAGGAGCTGAAAGAATTGAAGGTGAAAAAGGAAACTTGTGCCCAGGCCCGTCGGCACGGGCGGGCATTTGAGGGCATTGCCTGCCCACAGAGTTGTTAGCCTTGCCCCTTCCCCCTTCCGGACTAGAAGCTGTTTGTTGTTTTTACCTTAGAATGGGCACCTTTCTGTTATTTCTATATCAATTTGATAAAGTAGGGGCTTTCGCTCTTCCCATATCTGTGGCTTCTGTCACTGTATTCAGGAGTTAAAACTGTTTAATCCGTAGTTAACACGTCGTGACCAGTTTTTCCGATCCGCTTTTAAATGCAACATGAGCGCTATGACGCTCGCGCTGTGCAGAGCTAGTTAGCTGTGTGTTAGAATCATGGCAGCAAAACGCAAAGAACTTGGCACAGTTTCCCCCCAAAACTAACCGACTGAGTTGA